>UXGC01000650.1:0-69662 GCA_900480045.1 Eurytoma adleriae | reverse complement strand
CATATTTCTTAACAAGTCTCATTGAAAATAAAGCTTTTTAAAGGAATATCATTTTTACATTGCTGTATTACTATATATTATATCTGCTGCTTTTATTCGGAATGTCAGTGTGCCCATTTTCCCAGATAGTACAGTAACTTTTACTAGAACATCTCTCTCAGCGTAGTAAACTATGATTAATTAATTATGTACAAGAGCGCAAATAATGGCACGAAAAAAAGCAGCGTTATTTTCAACATCGTACAAAGCTGCCGGGCGCACGTGCTCGTTAAAAATAAAAAAGGGTTGGCGAGCACGCGGGGCATCGAGCGATAAATCGAAATTAAACGTCGCACGTGGGATTTCTTCACTCTGTTACAGTACGACGCGACGAAGCCGGGCAAGTTCGGCGGCGGCGGCGAGTACGAGGTCCAGGAGGGCTTCGGCTGGACGAACGGCGTGGTCCTCGAGTTCCTCGACGCCTACCCCTACGCCAGCAGCGAGGTCGCCGACGCGGACGCGGGCCCCGGCGTGACAAACGGTAAGTGGCCGGCTCGCTCCTGTCCGCCGCGTTATAATTCCTCGGGCGGACAAATGCCTCCCCCGGCGGCTTATCGGCCGGCTCCCACGATTTAGCCCCGCGCTGCCGCGTACGTGCCTTCTCGCCCTTATTGCGCGAGAGGAGGAGCCGACGGCGCCCGAGCGGAGACGTGATGAATCGCGCACTAACGGCCGGACCTATACCACGCGCCAAAAGGAATACGGCGAAACAAAAATTGAGCGGTTTGGCTGCTCGACCTAGTTTTTCCCCTTTTTTCTACAGAGGCCCCCCCTGTCCCTTTGCTTCGTACAAATGGGATTTTTTTCGCTCGTACAATGTTTTCTCTTGGCTTCACAGAATTTTCGGTACATTTTTATTATTGGACGTCCCTTCACGGGCCTTCGGCTGAGAAAGGGATCATCTGCTAATCTGAAGCAATACATCTTTTCCGGAATATCTTCAATCTAATGCGATACATTTAAAGCGAATATTATATTAGAATTCTTTATTTTACCTGAAAACGTTTACTGTTACATTATCCCGTAATTTAAAGGTACATATCATAATGACGCATTTATTTAATCGATTGCTCAAACCTCTTACTGGCAAAGGTGTTTTCCAAGCTTTTTCGGTTAATTAAAAACCTCCATTTGAAGTATTAAAATTTTTTCGTCCCGTAAAGCTGATCCTTCAAGAATTGCCAACAAGGAGGACGCCTTATGCGAATCTTGAATTTTCCCGTAGATATACTATATGCAAATAATGTCCGCATTTTATTTGGGCCAGACTCGAATATTCATCAAGTCGAATAAATTTTACATGATACACGTTCCTCTGGATTGTGAAATTTTACAATCAGGGTGATAGTTCAGCTTAAAATATTATCATGTACAAGCACTAAAAAAAGTATTTGTAGACATTTCAGAAGAATTTGCTGCCCAGTGTATTTGCTACAGTGGGCATAAATCTCTAGCATTTTTTATCTTCCTGCTTCTCGCCAATAAGGTATAAAAAAGCAAGATCTCTGAGTAGCTATGTAGCTACGTTACGCTTCTCTACTCTCACATATACTCGCGGAAATTTATGCATTCACATTCTGAAGCTCTTATAGCGGAATTCTCAGTTTGAATATTTTAGAAATTTTTCTATTCCTCCTTCTTACTTAAGATTTATAAATCTTCTTATCTTGAGAGCAACGCTCATTTATATTCGATTTATGTCAGCATTTGTAAGTAAAAGTGTTATGACTTTTAATGTGAAAATGTACCTTTGATTTTCTTTTAGTTCCACTTATTTATTGAAACGAATGGTCAAATAGTACCTTTTAAAAAAAATTTTACTTGCAAATTCGAGAGTAGCAAGGTTCGTAAAATGTAGTCATATTTAACTCTTTTACACTTGTTGTTCTTCTTTATTTATCATACCTTTGAAAATGGCGTTCAAACAGTTTTTAAACATTTAACTTTATTTGTCGATTCGAGAGTTTCGGCATTCGTAAATCTCTTTTAAATTTGTTGTTTCCTTTTAAAATTTGTTCCTTTGGTTATAATCCCTTTAAAAATAAATTTGTTCGCCCATTCAAACGATCAAACATGTTTTCATCAGTAATAAATAAAATCTTTCAAAATACAACAAATAACATGGTTTTTTCTTTTATACATGTTCAAACTTTATTTGAAAAGTTTTGGATTACTTTAAAAGATTAAAAACTGAGCATCAATTTTTTTGTTTACTTTTGAAGATTTTTTTCATCTATACATCGATTCAAATTTCAAATACAGTAATACAGGAGAGCGGGATATACAGTCAAATGATAAAATGAAATAAAGAGTAAAATTGCTTAAAGAAATAATAATGAAAATCTGCATCTAACAAAAATTGCATGAAAAAAACATAAGAAAAAAATACTTTGGAATTTATTTTCTGGAAAACTTACCCAAAGCTAGCTTATGACTCAAGATAATTTATTTAGACTGCTTACCACTTTTTCAATTTTCAGGTCAACTTCACGCTAGGAAAGGACTTGGTCATAAGCCGAATAGCCGTCCACGGCCAGTACTTAAATCCACTTGGACTCACTATTTTTAGCTAAAAACTTTCCAGTGAAAAATTAATTGAATGTTATAAAGACAAAAAAAAAAATAAAAAATATATATATTGAAACAGTACTTCTAGTATTAGGTATTTATTTACAAGAGAACATTACAAAAAGGGTGCTTGGTCTCATAAACTAGGTATAAACTTTTCGTTAATGATCCACAATGTGATATCAAATTTACAGTTTTGGAGGCTACAGCAAAAAATATTATATCACGTCATCTTCTATGTTCTCCATTATCATATCCTAACTGGAAAAAATCCTTTAGCACGACGTTGAATGTTACGTTAACAAATCCTTGAACCTTCATTCGTGTCACTGTAACATGTAATCGTCACGGAAATATATTTTATTTAAGTTAAATCCAAACTGCTATTGAAGTAAACAGTATTTTTTTGTATAAAGAGAAACATGCGATATGAGATATTAAATTTATTTTGAAATAAACACAGTGCCTTATTTTGTACTCATAAATATTTAAATCAAACAAATTGTAGAACTTGTATTAATATATTTTTTAGAACACAACATTTTTTACGAATTTTTGAAAACGTTATTAAAAATCTTATAAGAGAATGGTATTCTTTGCAGTTCGGAACACGTGCTATTAAAATGGAAATGCAATAATAATTCTGGTAAACAAGAAAAAAGTGAATGAAAACACTTTTTTTTTTCAATTATTTTTCGTCGCATTGCATCGCGCAGTATGAACAGTCGCTTGAAGTATCCCACGCAGTCGGACTCCATACTCGCGTATATAACGGTACTTTTAATTAAAACAAAGATTAGTTTTCGCGCGAAAATTAAAAGTTGCCAGTTCAGGAGGGTGGGAAGCGGACACTGAGCAGTGAGAGCGTCTACGAGGGGTAAACAAACGACGCAGTCGTTTCTCCTCACCGCGTTCCTCCGAGAGTGTCTCTCGAGCCTGGGGGGAGCGAACCCGTCACACCGAATAGGAGTGTTTAATAGGCAGATTCCGCTCGGGAATCCGGAAGAAACACTTTTTTTCTTTCGGCGAAGGCCGGTCAATGTGCAGGCGAGTTTTAGCGAGAAATCGAAAGTGAACGATGAGTCTTTCGTGGACTCGTCTGAATGGTATATGAACCAAGTTTCGCTTTGTAATTATGTGGCCTGCGGGAAAAAACGCACATTTCAAGTTTGAGAAATGATTGCTCGATTGTGTAAAATTGAAATCAGTAATTTGAGATTCAATAATGTGATAAATTAACGATACCTACAGCGGTTTCTCTGGTGACGTGGACTTGCGATCGATAAAAACAATTTTTTTAAACAATTTGAAGACTTGTACAGTTTCTCCGGAACCTTTTTCGTCATAACGAACTTGTGCGGTTACGGTAAAGTATTAAGTTTCCGAGTAATGTTGACGGTTTGGGTGAAAGAGGCACCTTTAAATGTTGAAAATCTGTAATAAACTCATTTTTTAAAACAGTGGGAACTTGTTCAATTTGTAAGCCTCAGAATTCAATTTAGTAAAAACATCCCTGCGGGTATCCTGTTTTTAAGGTAACGAACTGCGGAAACGAGAAGAATTTGGCGTCTAAAACCAGCTCTCTAGATTTCATCCATAGAATTGCCCACGAATTTCAAAATATCACAAAATGCTTACTCATCACTGTATAGAATTTCACTCTCGATTTCATTAGTTAATTTACAGTCAAAAAGGTTCTCTGAAAGAAATTTAAAGGAAAGAGGACAATCGCGATATTAAAACATATTCGTTAAGAAAAATTTTTCTTAGATGACGCTGATATGGACATCAGGTAACTGTTACGTATTGCTTATAAAGTTAAGAGAAATCGATTAAATAAGATAAGATGTTGTTTAACTTGCGCTTCTGTTAAATTCGATTCAGTATAAAGATTACGATGGCAACATAAATTGGCCAATTTCAATAATTGAGAAGTTCAGCATTAGAAATAATAAATTTTTATCTACAGAATAGAGCATGGAGCTATAATAAACAGGTAGTGTAATTTCTCAAAGTGCTAATATCAAAGATAATAAATAAATAGTCTTCGCAACGAAACGAAGGGTAAAGTAATATAGCACTTAAAATATCTAAGAAATTTTTGCATCTTAAAGAAGAACTCCAAATCCAATATTCGTTTTTACTTTACCTTGTATCGTTTGAAACGAAATTGGAGTACTCTACTTTCTCGTTTTAGAAGTACGAAGGCTATTGGTGCTCTCAAAACTTTACATAGGTCGTTTAGTGCAACTTTTTAAAACTTTTGTCTAAATATTTTCTTTATTTGAATTTTATTATTATATGTTTACGACAATGCCCGTTTCACATTAAATAAATAAATAATTTTTATTGCTTCATATTTTGTTGATTGGAAAATGCGCTTCTGTCCTCCGAAAATCGAGCCCACGCAACAATGGATCGAAGGGCTAATGTAGGGCGAGGACGCATCGGGCCAGCCAAGCGGCGTCAGGACAAACAGTGGCGTTTCGGCCCCGGCTCCCGAAAGCGATATAAAGCGCGGACTAACATAAAGAATGCAAATGTTGACTTACGCTCACGGCCCTCGCCGGTGGCCAGTATGCCAATGTCGATGAGCTCCGGCCTGCGTCCCGTTATCCAGGCGGCAAACTGTTGCATCAGCGAGGAGGACTCGGGCGCGTACACCGCTATCCTGCGCAAATGTGTAAATCACCCCCGTGAAATCGTCGAGCCTGCTGCCGCTCTCGCCGGTACTTCGGTGCTACGGGAGGGGTAGGGTTGGGAGACTGGGATACTGCCGCCGCCGTGGACACAAGAGGCGATTGATTTACACGAGTCCGTACTTTATTCTTCTTCTTCGCCGTTGTTTCACTCTTGAGGAACTTTCAAACGGCAATCCGATAAACTCCGCCTTTTTCGAGGGCTAATTCAAGAATCCCGTGTCATTCGAGTCAAAAAGTTAACGAAATAGTAGACGAGGCGCAATTAACTTTTAAGCTCTTCCATACAAATAAGAGATAAAAATGTGGAGTCGCTCAAACTTTCGCGTGTTTGCTAATTCTTTAAATCCATCTATGTTTGCTTTTGCCTTTGCAAGAATAAAAGATTTTTTGATGAAAAACTCTAATTAAAGATCTCTTTTTTTAAACCCTGTGATATAGATGGTGTGATAACTCAAAAATTAAAAAAAAATTTTTAAAGGAATAACATTTAGCAATATTTGCTTTGAGCTTTGAAAATTTGGAGCGTTAGACGTTAATATTTACGCTTCTTTCATATTTTGAAAATAATAGCTCTAAAATGCGTGTGAAATAGTATATGTGATTTAACGAAAACAACGTTGAAGAGAACAGGTAACAGAAGCTGCTTTGGTTACTCCTTAACGGAGAACAAAACTGATAAATGTATAAAATTAAATAGGTATATAATAATATAAAATTTCAGAAAGGTCTAAAAAAATCTATTGATCCTCGTGAACTTTTTTTTATCTAACAATATTTATTATTGTTTGTGCTAGTAGTGTTTATGTCCAAGATTCCCTTGAGATGCCGAGTTCTTCGATAAATCATTGGCAACTGCCCTTTCACGATTTTTATTAGATAGTAGAAAAACCTTTGTAGGTGCTTAATTTATCGAACCAGCATTAAGAAATTTATTCAATATTACGAATTTATTCAATAATCCGGAAGAAATTAAATGCGCCGCTTATTTATGCGGACAAAGAAGTTATTATTTACACTCGAGATGATGCAAACAAATACAGCTATAAGTATCGCGTGCTACGGGAAGAAAAATATATAGCTCTCATTAATCGCAGGAGAAAAAGACGTGTTATACTCCCCGGCGATTAAAGAACATCTTACGTATTCGGCCGAACACACTCAACCCTCCTTTTTTAATACCTGCACCTTGAAATTTGCAACCTTCGATAATTACGAAATATTATAATGGGGAAGAGTGGAGTGAAAGGAACCACCCCGTTATATGTCGATATATTGCTATAAATAATTATTATATTTAATAGTACATCAATATTATAATGGTATTCTTTGAAAACGTATTATTTATAACGAAACTTGTACGAAATGCTTTTCGTAGCAAATTAAACATAGGGGTGGTCCACTGTATTCTGTGCAGGTTCACATTGCCCCGTGGCCTACTATGTCCTTCTCTTCTCTGTATTATCGAATTTCGATTATTATAACAATTTAAACAATTTAATAAGTGTCGAATGTATGTAATGGATTTCTAACGAACATTAGAGGTTTGGAATAAGTACGAAAATTATTCTGCAATGTAATATTTTTTCATATGGTATGTTAAACTAAATGACTTCGTTTTCATTTTGGACGAAAAGCAAAGTGGGTGAGGTCCAGTGTCTGTATAACTCAAAAGCTTTGTGGATTCATCGATAGATAAAGCATGAGTAAATTAAATATAATTAGCATCGATCGCCGCATTTAATCGGCAAATATTGATCGCGTAAACGCGGCAGAGGTGTGCGTAGGGTGAAATATTTGCGATTTTTGTCCTACAGCCCACCGATCGTTATTTAAAAAAGCGTTGAACAAACTTATTAATTATGATTATAAATTATTTGTAGTACAAGCAGGCATAATATTTCTTGAAACCACGGATATCCACTTTATACTACTCATGAATTATGCCTGGTTAGCTTCGCGATTTATCAATTTATTAACGACAATCTCATTTGATTATTGAGAATTACAATTACAAATATGGCAACAAAGATTTATTCTATGACTTTGGAAGTACCTAATTAGTAAAATATCTCATGTGGTTCATCGAACATACATCTTTTGATAATGCAAATAATTGAATATTCATTAATTCGCATTATTCATATTTAGAGAATTGAAACGATTGACTTATAGAGATGAACATGCAATAATACGAATTTCCGTTCAAAAACAGCATCCGAGTCAATTGACGATTTGACAGGGTCCTCTCTTATATATAGTTTACGGCGGCGGCGGTGCAGGAGGTGGTTGCTTGTTGTGACTTACCGCTGCTCGTGTCTGCCTGTGATTAGTGGCAACCGACAGGCGCCGTAGCCCCTAATCACGTCGTGTCCGAACACATCCAATCCGTAAATTGAAAGCAGCAACTGCGGCCCTGTAATAAAACATCCAATCGTCATAAGTTCGCGCTTTCGAGCACGTATACATGCGTGAATAGTCCAATGAACTAGAAAAACTTGCGCAGTCATTAACTTACTTATGTGCGCTTAGGCGAATTACAACATTAATTTCGAATAATAACTCTAAGTTGACTTAGTAAAAACTACTAAAAATTAGTGGATTAGTTCTATTTAACTAATTCAACTTTAATATTTTAAATATATTTTTGTCTTTCACAAATGTTATCAAAAATATATATAAAAAAGAAATTTTTTCGCCATTTTTTAAGTTATTCAAATGAAAATTAATGTGATAAATCAGGAAGAACCAGGAGTATTAAAAAAGTTTACTTCCATAAAAGGTCGAACGCCACAATTTTTTTTTAAATTTTGGAGTTGAACATTTTAACTTTTTATTGCAACAATTGCCTATAATTGATCAAAGCAATTTCAAGAACAAAAAGTTGTAAATATTTTTTTTACCAAAACATATTGGGTTTTTAAAAATTCAATAAATAATCATTTGTTTAACTGAAAATTGTCGAATTTTCATTGTGTGAAGAGTAGTTTTAGGGGAATTCAAGTACTCGACAAGTTATTGTATCGGACCCAATTACGAATTTATTCGAAATAAAATCTGTTTTTAATCATTTACATTTATTTAGTCAGTTTCAAATAAATGGAAGCTTAAATAATAGGTATTTTTCTTTTGAAAAACACGAACATTCGTGGTTTTTTGGATGTAAGTTGTTGGCGAAACAAATCATCTCGACGAACCAGATATCATAAGCTAGTTCCACATAATTGTTAGCTGGCTAAATGACGAACTAAAATACGTCGTATTTTATTACGAATATACCTCTTGCGTATCCCCGGGTTTAATTATCAGCTTTTCCTCTTCGCTAAATCGCAACCTCCTTCACTCACTTCACTGCTTGTTCCGTTTAAACCTAATTAGATCAGTCAATCAACAACTGATACACTGTGTACTCACTAAAGATATTTAATAATCTCAACGGAAATTAATTAGGTGAGACCGGCACATAAACATTTACTTGTAGTTAAACAACTTCTGTAATGAATTTCAGTACTGGAAAAGGATAGCAATTAAGCTATCAAAACGTTGTATATACTAATTAAAAAAATATTGTACTCATTATTATCGAAAGTCCCTCACAAAAGAAAAAAGGAATATTGCGTGCATCTATACCAGTCATCAGAAAAATTTTACTATTTCGCATTTAGACGGTAACAGTATTCGCTGAATGCCCGTGGTTCCGTTGCAATCTACACTCCCGGTGGGGGGACTTGACGTGGAGGATGTATATCGGAAAAAATTGGAGTTTGGAGGACGGATCAAGCGAAAGAGTTTAAAATGCAAGAAAATGAGAGGACTTACATCCGTGCGGGTTGGTACTTTTGAAGGCGATGTCCAGGGGAAAGTTCCATACGGCTAGGCGGCGGGCGTCGTTGCTGCATTTGCTCATCTGCGTCAAGCCCTCCTCGATACCCTTTAAACAGTTGCGCAAGTTAATTTTCAATTTTATTCTTTTGGAGAATTCGGATCTTTTATAGTCCCAGTGAATAAGTGCCAAAACTGATAGGTGCCGGAGTAAAATAAAATGGGACACCTGGGAAAAGTGCGTTGCAGTTGAAAAATGATCAAGTAAGAAAAGTATTTAAAGTAAACTAATAAAATAATTATTACGATTATAGTACGGCACGATGCTTAAAAAATTGTTGACTCATTTTAAGTTAGTTTTTTGACATTTTTATTTCTCGTTTCGATTTTGACATTAAATATTTATTCGATTCGAAGAAGTCTTCCTAAATTTAAAAGATGTTTCTTCAAATCAAACAAAATTACCTTTTTTAACGCAGAAAAATGTTCAACATATCTCCCTAAATTTAAAACTGTATATCTAAGTAGTCGTTAAGCGACACTCTGTTCTGAATTCTATCCAAACGTTCTCCAGCCGCGAGTAAAGATGAAAACTAGTTCCAGCCAAGGGAGTGAATATAAATAGAAGCGAGAAGAATGGCGGCAGTTGAGATTAATTAGAAGAAAAAAAAAACAATAGGCCGAATGGAAAAAAAGATGCGCGAATAAAAAAAAAGAGAAAGGAGAGACAGAAGAAACAGAAGAAATCGCGGGAGAGAGGAAAAAAAGAGAGAAGAGAGAGAAAAGACTCTCCAAAGCATTGTGCGACGGACACTCACCGCGAGGACGCTCCACTCGGGGCCGAACTGGTAGGCGTACTTGCAGTAGGCATTGCTGACCTCGTAAAAGTCCGCCGACTCGACGGAGCCGCTGCAGCTGAGGACGAACTCGCCTTCGGCGGACATCTCTCCGCGGGTCGGGGTGCGTACGCGGGGCCCTCTCGACGCCGGCCGCGTGCCGCCGGCCGTCCGTCGCTCGGTGTTTGCCGCGGACGCGTAGCCATGGCGACCTCCCTCGCACATGTCGTCGCACCCTCCCTCGCATCGTCCGATGTGTTTTTCTCTCCTCGCGGCTCGCCTTTTTATTTTCATTTCGCCGTTTTTTCGCTTTCTTGGGTATAGAGAAAGCTTTGGGTCGGCGATGAAGTTTATGTCTTGACATTTTTACTCCAAACAAATTTTAATAATTTATATTAATTTAATTAATTTTCAGGCTCTTTACTTATTAAAATTCCGGTTGAATGAACTTGCATACGTATACTCGACCTAAGTTATTCTTTTAGAAGGCGTACCGAGAATAGCAGCATATTGCCGAAAAAGTCGTAATATTTATTTTTCAGTTTTAACGGAATTTCATTTCCGGGAACCGGTCTAAAAAAATTTATTTGATGGAATGTAGTTTCAATAAACATGGTGAATCCTTAGCAAATTTTGCACAAAAAACCCGCGTGAAAGTTCCAAGAGCTTTTTCGATTTTCGGTGGGCTTTACGTTTACCTTCAGTATAAAACTCATTTTTGCGAAATATTTAGTGATTAAAAATGATACACATTCTTTTTTACTTCTTCTTATAGCGACGTTTTTATCACCCCTCCCACTTTTTTTACTTATACGGGCTTGGCTGCTCCCAGATGGTCTCGCTATATACAATTCACGCCCGTGATTTGGTATGTAATGCTGCGCGTCCGAGGGTCAAGAGTTTGTTCGGAATGTCACTCGCGAATTGCGAAAAAAATTGTGGGCGTTCGGGGCAGCATTGGCATGCGGAACAAGTCTCGATTAATGGGCATCCCACGCGCGTCGCGTACCCTTATTTTTTTTACCGAAAATTAAGCCTTTTTAATTTCTCGCTGAATTGAGCGCAACTTGGCACAGCTGTATCGTGGGAGGCAATTTAACAAGTCTTTCGTTAGAAAATACATTTTTTACAGTAACAATATCTTTTTTTAAATACATTTAAAATTTACTTTGACATTCAACTAAGCGTCGAGGCAATATTAAGTTAAAAAAATATTAACTCGATAAATCGTGCAATTTAATTTCATCTCAGTCGGAACCATTAATAAACTTTTTGTGTATTCATATATAATTTTTACTAACATTTTTAAGAGAGGATATGAATAAAAAAAATGATTTTGCATTCGATAATGGGCCCAATCTGCTGCGAAAAAGGGCAGAAGAATGGGTGAGCACAGTAGGGCTGAACCAGACTTACCAGGCGAAACGAGAGATTTGTCTCAAAAAAGTTCAAGGAGATCACGCAAGATCTCGCGAGGCAAAAAGAGGGATCGATATTTCTCGAAAAAACCATAGTCTCGAAGGTTATTGAGAATTTCATGTGCTCATAACATTTTTTAAAACAAGGTTCAGTGTGATCTTCAGATAACCATCGTCACAATTTTATAATTGTTATAGCGGATTTTTTTTAACTATACAAGCGTCATCGCTGACTGCGCGAATATTCGCACAAGCCATTGCTAACGCGAGTATGCGAGAAAGGAAGTTTCATTTATGCTCTCTCACACTCGTTTTAATTATCCCCTATGAAGTCCATGTGGATTTGAATTTGCATAGAAAAAAAATTCGACCGGGTTGAAAATAGTGTGAAGGACCGAATCGCTCAGTTTCGTCTACCTCAGCAATGAAGCCAAACCGGTAATAAAATTCGTATTAGCGCGCTAGATGAAGCAGTTTAACAGGAGGCAATAAACGAATATTTTTTCGTTGAATTGTTTGATCTGCGAGTACTTCGCGAGAGCTCGCGAAATTCGCGAGGGAAAAATGAAGTGTTCTTTCGGTTGAAATGTGATATTGATATCGATTGTCCAATTTGTACAAAGGAATTCCTTACGCGCGATTACTGAACCAATTAAGTGCACCACCCAACGTACTAATAAAATTTCGATTAGTGCACCATAGTATGACGAGTATAAGTGAAAAAGAACCCCTTTGATAGTAAGTGAATTCTTTTGTAGAATTAATTGATGCGTCGAACTTGCGCAACCTTTGTATTATCGACTGATGTGTGTATGAATTTTCTGATGTGTCCGTTTCGCGCGATCTATAAGTATTTGGTGAGAGTCTGAATTCGCAAGGAAAAATGAGTTGTTCGTACGGATGAAATATGATAGATTGATGGATGGCCTAATTTGTACAAAGGAAATCGCGCGATTACTGAAACAATTATTATTAACAATTATTGTAATTCTTGGTTTTCATTTTTTTTAAATGCAGCCAATTAAACATGTAATATTTGTACAATAAACTGAATTTATTTAATTAGAAGATTGGAACGTGCTTCGAAAATGGCAATGACTGAAAACATTTTGCGAAAATACCTTTATGTATGTAAATGATGTACACAATAATTTACATCAAAATAAATATTAAAACAATTTATTAAAAATAATAAAATCAATCAAAACTAATTTAAATAATTATTACTGAAAAGAGAAATCTGAATAAATATATATACGTAATAATTGATTTTTTAAAACTCTTTTATTAACTTTTCTTTTCGTAAATAGTTACGTAAGACCATTTAGCCTTTCGCACGCAACTGCCTACAAACGGCAGAACCGCCCATTGTACATGTATATATAAGAAATCAAATAAAAACAAAAAAAAGTCGCTGTTTCGAAATAAAGTGTAGTACACCGTATGCACTGGGACAGCTTGTGACTACTTCCACAATTGATTGATTAATTGCGTAATAAGAATTCTTGATCTTTCGATAAAAATATTTACACACGATCGACGAAGACTGATTACAGAAAAAGTGCCACAGCGCTAATTGAAGCTCTATGTCGTCGACCCGGGGCGTACACGATCTTTTACATTTAGCTGTTATGGTCGGATGAACGGCGATCAATGATCACTGCACGTGTCCACTTTTTCTGAATCTTCCATTAATTGCTTTTTTCCCTCCAAATAATATCGAAAGTAAACGGCAAAACTTATATAAATCGAATAATTTCATTTTTTACGATACGTAGTACGGTAATGTATTGTTGCTTGAGTTACTCGACACGATTCATGCAACAAGATGCCATTTTTACATAGCTACGCGATTATCTTCATATACATCTTTGTCGTAGAATTTATATATCGTGATACTTATCATTTTTTTTTAAATAGAACTCTTCGAACACGATCCACGATTTTTTAATTACTCTGAAGCAAGATTAACCCTAAGTTTATCTTCGGTATATCTTGTTAAACAAGCGTAGGATTCACGTAAAAATTCTTAAAAATTCCGAACGTAAAGTCATCGGCACATCTGTACACACTCGTGGTTTAAGCGTTCCTTAGAAACGCCGAAGTGCCTTTTCATTGCATTGCTATGTTATATACTGTTTTTAAATTTATTTTTTACGAACATTCATCTATTTAATTATTATCATCGTTACGACGCATCGGTACAGCTCGTTCGGCACGTTCGACCCCTCAGTCGTTCATTCGGTAAAATAACAAAGGCTCGATTGGAAGGAAAAACATGCGAAGGGGCTCTACAGCGTTCGACTGTTTTTTTTTCTTTCTAATCTTAATCGGCCTAAGCGTAACTAGCTGTAGAAACGTGTTCGTTGGATCAATTGACAGTAAGGTCCGCTCTTCACTTGCCAGAGGCGATCTCCTTCATGCGGTTGAGGGCAGAACCAGCCTTGAACCACGTGATTTGCTGCTCGTTCAATGTGTGGTTCAACGTAATAGTGTCGACTTTACCATCTTTGTGTTTGACCTCGCACTTTACCGGCTGAAAATAAAAGAAGGTATCGGGATTAGCCGTGACAATTAGATGTTATCAGTTAATAACGCGGGCTTTAATAAAATCAACAGAACAGATAAGAGGGTATGCTTGATCGCTCAAACGACAAGGTGGAACGATGAAATATTGTTAAAAGAAATTATTTAAAATATTCGAGAAAAGACATTGAAATTCCAATAACTGAAATAATATCATAATTATTATCCAATAAATTACTTTTTGTATTCTACACCGAATTTTTTGACTCTAATTAAAAACATCATTTCAGGGACATCTTAGTCTACATTGAAGACGTAGTTTTATGCGTAAAAAGTGCGAAAAGTAAAAATCAATATTTCGAAAAAAAATAAAGCTTCTTAGATTTTAACCGATAAAAAATTATAAAATTAAGTTACAATTAAAATTAAAAAAAATGTATCACCCTAACACGAATTGCTCAACTATTTTAAATGCTCGCGTAACTTTGTGAACCGTAATAATTTGTAAGTAATGATATAAAAAGTTCTTACCTTGCCAGGAGCGAGGTCCTTCAAACCAAGGAGGCTGATCTTGTCGTCGGGCTTAATCTTATCGTAATCAGAGGCATTGGCAAATGTCAAAGGCAGCAGACCCTGCTTCTTCAAGTTAGTCTCGTGGATACGAGCGAAACTCTTGACGATAATAGCACGACCGCCAAGGTGACGAGGCTCCAAAGCGGCGTGCTCCCGAGATGAGCCCTCGCCGTAGTTTTCATCACCAACTGCTACCCACCTCACGTTGTTTTTCTTGTAATGGCGGGCTACATCTGGTACTCCACCCCATTCACCAGTCAACTGATTACGAATCTTATTCATCTCACCGTTCTCAGCGTTAGTCGCGCTAAAAATTTCAAATTTCTTTTAGTTAATGTGAATGTTACATTTGCAACTATTAATATTAAATTTAGTAAAAGATATACCCAATGAACATATTGTTGGAAATATTGTCAAGATGACCACGGTATTTGAGCCAGGGACCAGCAGCAGAAATATGATCAGTTGTGCACTTTCCTTTGACTTTGATGAGGATAGTCATGTCTGTTAAATCTTTACCATCCCATTTATCAAATGGCTCTAACAGTTGCAGTCGCTGTGATTTAGGGTCAACATCAACCCTTACTTTACTACCGTCAGCTGGTGGTGCATCAAATGTGTCCATTCCAGGATCAAATCCCTTGCTCGGTAAGCAGTCACCTAAAATATTTATTATTCACTTATTCAAGGGAACAATTAATGTCAAACTTTTCAATATATAAAAATAATATTTTTAATTTATCAATAAGAAAAAAAACCGTTCGCTTACCGTACGGGTTGTCCAACAAAAATTCTTTGCCATCAGCACCCTTGAGTTTATCGGTTTGCGGGTTGAAATCAAGGCGACCAGCGAGAGTCAAGGCGGTAACTAGTTCAGGACTGGTGACGAAAGCGTGTGTCGCTGGGTTGGCGTCGTTACGACCAGTGAAGTTTCGGTTGTAAGACGTGACAATGGTATTCTTATCACCTTTCTTGATATCTTGCCTATCCCACTGACCGATGCAAGGTCCGCAAGCATTAGCGAGAACAGTACCACCGAAATCTCGAAGGATTTTAGCCTAATATAAAAATAAAGATGCCAGTGTAATTAAAGAATTTTTCACCCATTATTTTTGGTAAAATAAATAACTAATTACAAAATAAAAGTGAATATTCGTAATAAATATAAATGTGTTTTAAATTTTTTTCAACTAAGGAAAATAAAGACATAGTATCTGTCAACTAAGTATTAACATTCGATATTTGGGTATTTGGATTTTTGGCAAGGAATTCAGTTGATCTATGATTAGACTTACGATTCCGTCGCGTTCGATGGTAGCGCGGACTTGCTCGGAGCCGGGAGTGACGTTGAACGCGGCTTTGGCCTTCAGCCCGTGCTTCATGGCCTGCTTGGCAATGCTTGCACACCTACCCATATCCTCGTATGAGCTGTTAGTGCAGGAGCCAATCAAACCGACTTTGATCTCATTTGGCCAGCCATTTTTCTTTGCCTCAGCACCTATAATTGATAAAAACGTATTTAAATTTATTTAAAACAAAGTTTTTCTTGTAAATTTCTGCCCTCAATATTTAGAATACGACGTTCAATACCTAATTTCGAGATGGGATTAGCGAGATCAGGAGTGAATGGTCCATTAACGTGGGGTTCAAGAGTCGAGAGGTCGATTTCGACGATTTGGTCGTATTTCGCATTGGGGTCAGCTGTGAGGAGAGCTCCTTTAACTTGATCAGCAGCAGAAGCAATGTCGCCACGAAGAGTGGACTTCAGGTAATCCTTCATTCTGTCATTGTACGGGAATACAGAGGTGGTAGCACCAATTTCAGCACCCATGTTGCATATTGTTGCCATACCAGTGCAGCTAATACTATCAACACCAGGTCCAAAGTACTCAACGATAGCTCCAGTACCACCCTTTACAGTTAAGATGCCAGCGAGCTTTAAAATGATATCCTTAGGACTAGTCCATCCTTTTAGTTCACCAGTAAGTTTTACTCCAATGACCTACAGATAGAAATAAATTTTGTCAATGTATATAGAATTAAATTCTTTCAAATGATTAGTAACTATGCAATGATTTATTTTTATAGTTTTATAATCACAGTCTTCGACAGAGATCATTTAGTCAATAATTATCGACCTTTTATAAAATTTCAGCTGCAAAATATACAATATATTAAAATATTGATACAAAAAAAATAATCTTACCTTAGGGCACTTCAATTCCCAGGGAATATTGGCCATAACATCAACAGCATCAGCACCACCCACACCAATGCACAAGCCTCCCAAACCTCCACCATTGGGTGTGTGAGAATCTGTACCGATCATGAGCAGACCAGGGAAGGCATAATTTTCAAGAATAATTTGATGAATAATTCCAGAGCCAGGATTCCAGAAACCTACACCATATTTAGCACCAGCAGTTTTCAAAAAGTTGTAAACTTCTTTGTTAATGTCCTTTGCTCGTTTCAGATCCTGTTCTCCACCAACTTGGGCTTCAATCAAGTGATCGCAGTGAATTGTTGATGGAACAGCCACTCTTGGTAACCCTGCAAGAAATAATTAACTGCATTTATATGCCGATTTATTTTTCAGTGAATTTATAAATATCAACAAATAGAAAGGATATATTGTTTAATATCATTTGATTTTTATTCATTACTTACCAGAGCTGATGAATTGGAGCATAGCCATTTGAGCAGTTGCATCCTGCATTGCCACACGATCAGGACGCAATCGCAAGTAGCTAGTTCCTCGCACAATATCCTGCTTGTTGGGTTCATCTAAATGTGAATACAGAACCTTTTCTGAAAGAGTCAAAGGACGATCAAGCCTGTAAAAAGAAAAAATAAATTAAATATACTTTAAATTTTAAAAATCTTTCCAGCCAGAGGGCAGAAAATTTATTAAAATAAAAATAAAAGAAAATTGAAAAAATAAATTGTACCTTTTCTTTACAATTTTAATATTTTCTTCAAGTTTATCATATGGCAGGTAGTCTTTGCTGTCAAATTTGGACATTGCCACTTTTGCAGCTGCAAAAGTAAGTGGGCTTGTACTGAAACATCTTTGTTGGATTTCTGCAGCATAGCCAGCAATTTTCTATAAAAAATTAAAGAAAGTTGTCGAATAATTCTCAAACATATGTACTTAAGATAAAAATACATCTTGGAATGTTTTCTTCTTTATCTCTATATACAAAGTACTGATAACTGATAATGAAATTGTTTAATAAAAGTTTAATAAGAAATTAATAGACCTAAATCGTTTAATAGACCTTGATCTAAATAATTTCAAAGAAAAACAAAATTTTGCAATCATAGAACTACAATGCAATTGATTAAATTGATATCCATATTTATAAAAATTTGATTACAATTTTAAAACTGTGTATCTCTAAAAAATAAAAAATTTTTAAAATGTACCAAATGAAAAATTTGTAATTATGTTTTAAAGTATTTTGTTTATTCCTTATATAAATCTAAAAGATAGTTGTTTGATTTCGAAACATATGCTATTTCTTTTAGTTTTTTATGTTGCCAATAATTCGGGTTACATAATTTCATGCAACATTGAAATTAAATAATGAAATAATGAGGTAACATATGTAATAAAAATATTTGTACAAAAGCTTTCATAGGTATACCAAAATATGAAATTAGTTATTAAATGATGATTTTAAATAATTTAATTTAATACGGATTTACAACTAATTTTGAATGCAATTCCTATTTAGGTATTAAAATAATTATGGTAGACAAATTTTTATGTTTTCAAATTTTCTTTTAGCCAATAAGAATCCTAATTTAGTGGAATAAATTTGATAAATTTTCAGAACTAAATAAATATATATACAAAATTTAAAGTAAACGCTAAACGCTAAAATCTTATCAAAAGCCAATATTAAAGATTATATTAAAAATTAGTTAAGAAGCCAAAATTTTACGAAAACAATAAGAACATCGAAAATTAAAAATAAAAACAAATTAACAGGTTGAAATGTGCGAAATTTCAAAAATTTAAAGACTCTATTCTGCGCATGCTTCGTGCGCTTTTGTCGAGCGGAAGGTGAAACATAACCTTGAAATCGCTTGAGATACTTCGCGCTTGATATTATGTAACTTCCTCAGACTTTCTGGATTCAAATGAAAGAAAATGTTGAGACTTCATGAGAGAATTACCTCGTATAAATTTAAAAGTCGGCGAAAGGTTTTAACAATTGCTTATCAAGTTAACCGTTTATCAGTACATCCTTTTTTTTCGCTCGTCGGAGAGTTGCGAATACGACGAAATAAATGATCGAAACAGCTGGAGTTAAAAAAAAACACATACGCTTTTCGACTGACAGAAAAGAATAGAGCAAGCTTGAACTCAATAGGCAAGCGGTGTCACTGTTAGCTATAACAGCGTGGCACGCGATACGAGAGACGAAAATAAGTCGCTTATGTGCGAAAATCCTTTTTGACCTTTGCACAACATCATCGAGCATTCAAACGTCGAAAAAGGAAGGACGAGCAAGGAAAAAACAAACGGAATAAAAGGTAATTCATTTTATTATAAAAAGGTGGATGCTCCGCGACTCCGGTAGCTCCGAGGGCTAAGTAGATCAATATAAAATTCGCGAAGGGTGTAACGAGGCCGTGTCAGTAGTGGGTGGCCTGGGGTGAACGTACCTGCGCCTGCAAAATCCGCGTGCACGACATCGTGGAAGTTTCGTTGGGATGCTGAGTCTAAGGGTAACTTCGTGTGAGCTCGACCGCGAGTCTCGTCTATCCTCCTCCCGTGGCAGTCCTTCTCGAACCGGCCACCAGAGAACTGATGTTTCGCAGCTCGCACACAGAGATATTCGCCGCGCAGAAGCGTTCACCGAATCAGTTGCACTTTGATCACCGCCTATCTCTCTCGCGGCTCTTCCCCACTCGCGACGTTCTCGAAAGCAGTCGAGAAGAGTGCACCGTACAGTTGAATTCTTGCTTACCTCCAATAGGTAAGGCAGACATAATATGATACAGCACGAGCTCAGATTTACCACTTTCTGATAATAGGTACCTATAATTCATTATTTGTATTACTTTTCACGATTCATGATGGCAGCGCTGAAGGTATCGTTACTTTTATTTTCTTTCATTTTATCACTCAATCCTTATTTTTAAATAGTAATAAAGGCTTCCGCATAAAAAACTGAACAGCTTAAACTTTAAGAAAATTACAATGTTTATATAGCTATCTATAGGTTTGATTATAAACTTGAAATCAGATCTTGTTTTTTTTTTAATTCAAACAATGCAATTTTCTTAAAGTTACAGCTTATTCTGTTTTCAATTATACGGAGGCCTTCAGTAAAATGTAGATATGTGCAATCATATATAATAGAAAAAGAAATAATCTATCTCTTTAGTAAATAGTTGCACGTTAATGAGCCTAAACATTTACGGTTGATTATTTTACTCGGATATAGTAATATAAAATAATTCAAAGAATAATGGAATAATAAACAATATAATCATTTCATATTACGATCATGTATAAAGTTTCAATTATCTTTCATCATTTATTTCTTTTCAGATAATGCTGGAAGAAGTACCCTCTCATTTTAGTTGCCGACAAGAATCAATGGAATATTAAAGGAATAGTAAATCTATAATAATAATTAAATGTAAGTTTCTCATACAATTTATGAAAGATAATGAAAGATGTTCAAGTGTTTTAAGCTACTGAACTACAAGTGAATAAATTAAACTACGTATCATAAAAATTAAATATTTAATTAAAATTTCAATTTTTATCTATGATTGCCTTTCTGGAAATATTAAAAGTAAAAAATTTGATTTTGTTCATGCAAATTAAATTATTCACTTTCAAATATTACATTAATTCAATGTGTACAGCAAATTCCAAAAATAAATCCACTAAAAATGAAAATAACAAATTTTATGTAAAAATGAACTTTTTGTTTACCAGATGCATGTACGAGTCACCGACGTATCAAATTGAATCATTTACGAAAACATCGGTTGAGATAATGTGTACCATGCCTGGTCAAACAGCCTTGTTCTCCTTGAACTGCACGACGATGAAGAGACGCTCAAGGAGAATTTTTCGTCGATTCAAAATCAGAAGGTACGCATTATACTCCGTGAAATTCGATCATTACTTTTTAAATCTTAAAAAAAATACTACGATTTATTTAAAAAAAATTAAAAAATCAACTGTTAGCTACAGGTACCTCGCCGTAAGAATGGCAAATATCCTTACGCATAAAATACAGCATCACATTTGGCTGCACTCGTCGGCCGAGCGTAAGCACAGAGGGGCTTTCGACGATCCTTGACACGGATTCTCGCTCTCGCGGGCCAGGATGTCCCGTCTCGAAATTTCAAGGCCCGAGGGCCCTTTAACGACTTCCGCTTACCGGGCTTTCACAACCGACTGAGCTCCCAGCGAGGACCTCTTTGCACGCCTCTCTATTTTGCCTGTCGTTCGACCTACCTCGCCCAGATTTACGCTAAAAAATAAATCACGACTTCAATCTTTCGTTTCGGCAGTTCGAACGGAGCCAATCAAGTATCTACGTATCCACTAAATCGTAAAGTACCCTTTATACCTTTTACTTTGCAAAGTGCATAAAATCGTTTTCCTCGTCGTTACCCGTATTATATATGGAGCGACATATTAACCGCATATAAAAAGGTGTATTTTCGAAAGGGTTTCGCACGGTAGTACGTGCCGCGCATACAAAAAGTTGTACTCCCGAGAGACGAGAGAGTATAGCCCTTACTCTTGCACACACCGACGACACTGTAATGTTACGGTGCACAAGCAGCCGAGGTCATAATTCACGTAAACGCCCCGCTCCTTGCCACACACCGTAGCCGCGCGAGATTGAAAAAAGAAAATATGTCCTATCGAAGCTCCGGTGCTACCGGTGGTAAAAGCCCGGCAGCACGTATCGCCATTAAACCACGGGCTCTTTGATGTATACCTGCAAAGGGACCATGACTCACGTCGCGCAGCTTCGTCGATGATGATTACATAGCGATTTCGAAAAAAAAACAGGAACACAATAAATACACACGTATCGCCGGCGCTTGCGACAGCGAGCGTAATTTTACGCCGATGGAATTTTTCTAATGTCACCCCGACGAACTTAATTATCGTCGTGAAAAGCCTGTCGAATGCCATTGTCCGCTAGAATTAATCCCCCTAATTGCGCGCTTTTTTTCATTTCTTAATCGATGTCATTCGGAGCGTTTTTATCGCGTTGTTAACACTCGCCGCTCGCACGCCGTCGATAATTGACCAGCAACGCCGGGGGACAAAAGCGTTCCTTTTTTTTACCCCACAGCATAAGCCGAAGCGCAAAAGTCGCGGCGATAAGATCTCGCTAATAAATAAGAGCTCGTTTACCCGGCTTATCGGCGCCGTCGAGCGGGCGCGTATCGTTGCTCTACGGGAGCTCGAAAGCATCGGGGTAAAATCGAGGGCGCGACACGAGCGAAAGTCACCGGACGACCGTGTCGAGGGCATGTCGTACACACATATATGTATCCCTTCTCTTAAAAAACGATGGCAGGATTTTCCGAAGCATTTGAAATGCGATTTTATTGGTTCATGGTTGAATGGCGCCAAAATTAAAAATGTTTTTTTTATAAATTTTCTAACCAAACAAATTATAATTCATCGTAGGTAAATAAACTCATACGAAATATCTGAGTGCTCGAAGCTCCTCTCTTAAAAAATCGGTGACACGAGGTAGTGAAGCATTTAAAAAACGGAATTTGATTTGTTCACGAGTATATCCGATTGACTGATGCATTTGATTAAAAAAAAACTCCCCCTCTGAAAATATCTCTGGACTGCCCTCGGCTCTTGGTTCACTTTCACGCGGACGAGGATAAAAACGCGCGCAGGAGCAGATGGGCCGCTCGGTCAGGGGCGATGGGCGCGAAGGCGATACGAAAGGGGTTTCGAGAAACCCGCCCGGCGGGACGAGTAGCGCGCGATAATTTCCGGATGCTGGCGGGATTTTTCGACTCGTCAGTCTTGAACTGAATTTCAGCCGGATAAGCAACGGCGATGGGGAGAAGGACGACGCGCGGTTATTTATATCGGGGACGATTTTTTTTTGTTTTTTTTTTTATTTGAAAGGTTCGCGTTTTTCAAAGTACCTTCAATTTTTGTAGGTGCACGATTCAAAATGCACAGAGAAAAATATAAGTGAAACTAGGCGTGAACACGAGTATTAAATCACACGTGACGCGCAAGCAGTAATTTTCTTTCTAATAATCGTAATAATTCTAAGTAATTTACTTGCGTCCTTCGTTTTCCTTCTAATGCTTCGCCACGAGGTTGACCATATAAGTGTCCAGCTCGAACGTCTTTACCCTACTTTCCAGTTGATCTCCTTTACCTTCCCTACGATCATTTGTCCCACCGAAATACTAGATTGCAATGTCAATTAAAGGAATCGGACCATTTTCGCCGCGATCTCACCATAAAATCTTCGGAAAAAACCGCACCCACAATTAACACGAGGCTGCGCGACCTGCATCTCAAAAGTGACTTGGAAATGCACGTCTAATCGAACGAGATAATTAAATCATAGAGAAATTAAAGTTCGATTGAAATGTACGAATTTCCTTTAAAAATACGCGGATTATTTGATTTTTTTAATAAAAAAAACCTTAAATGTAACATGTTATGCATAATATAGATGATCTAAATCTGAAATCTCTAACTGCACTTGAAGCCGGCGTTAGAAAGTGGACCGGGTGATATTTTTTTTGTTCTTAACATTACGCAACGTTCAACTACAAACTCAGTTGAAAAGTTGTTTAGACAAGTATGTTTGTTTAAAAATTTTGCACACTTCTAAAATTCTTGCCGGAGAATTGCACAATCATTATAATCAAAATAAAAAAAGGTTAAAAAAAATGTCCGAGTATATTCCATTCTACTAGTCACGACGATGGATAAATTAGCACGTCTCAAAAGTTAAGAATAGCCCTTGAGTTTTGATCGCTGAAAGATACAAAGAAGCTGAGGAAAATTTGGCCGAAAAAAATTGTTTACGAACCTCGAAGGTCGTCGCGGTGGTTGCATCCCATCCGAAAACGAGTCCGAAGATAAGCCACGGAGGCAAACTGCTCCGGTTATTGTGATTTTTTTTATCTTCTCGTGTCCCCTCCAACGATCTTCGGAGCTGCAACTTTTGATTGCTAAAAGGTCACCAAGAGGCACTCCCGTATTTGCTTAAAATTTTATTCTTAATACTCTTGTGTAATATTCAATCGAATTCAATTAATTTCTTTATTGTTTTTAAAAGTTTCGCCAGTATATTCAATATTAAACTACTTAAAATCAGCGGAGGTACTTTTTAAAAGTTATTGTCAAATAATCCATAAAAATATAAAGGCCATCGATGTCTTTTATAAAGGGATATTTTAATTTTATTAAAAACATACGATCTCTAGAAATACTTACTAAGGTATAATGGGTTATTATTAAAAGGTCTTCGATGTATTATTATTTTATAAATTTTATTATTGTACAAAAATATTTTAATTTTATAATGATTATGTCATATTATAATGATTATTTAATTGCTGATTTTAGATCCATAAAGAATATCCGCCTTAAAACTTCAACGATGCTCGCTGGACTTTTATGATTGATTAGAAAAGAATTTCTTCAAGGACAATACAGGTATGAACTTTTAAAAATTGTGCCAATCTCTGTAATACTTAATTATAATAAGATGTAAAAGGTTTTTTTTATTTCATCACTAATTAATAAGGAAAAAAATTTAGTTATAAAAACAAAAAGAAAAAGATTGCCGCAACAAATTTTTTTGCTACTTCTATACAGCGATCTTCGATTCACTAACTGCTAATGAATTCGCTAATGGAGCATCCAAGTTTGTTAATTAGCGCAACACAAGTCTTGCAAATAATCTAAATTATTTGTGCGCAAAAAGAAAAAAAAACACTAATAGTCCGGAAACTGGGATTCACTATACATATTACTACTTTTTCACGATTGAAAAATGAAAATCTAGATATACCAAAATGTCGCCGTTGGCCGAGATAATAATCGTTATTGAAAATAACCCTTTAACTTCTTTGGGTATAGACAATGATATTTAAACCGCTAGTCCGTCCCCTCGTCAACGATCACTCGACCCACTTCTCTCGGAAATACGTAATACATTATACATTAAACCGGCTCGATTGTCAGCCAACAATAATATTAGCGCCTATATTAATTATAGAAAAAGGGGTAAGCCACGCAGCGCGGGCCTGACAGCTGAAAGGCGCGGGGCCCACTATTCGCAATATCTCGATTATCGCCTCGGACCTTCGCGCGCCTACAATGGCCGTTGCGCAATGTTTCCTTTTAGCGGACCGGCTCCTACTTTATTCATTTTTTTTCTTTTCGCCGACACCGCGCGATCGAGATGACGTCCCGTTGTCTATTCCCGAGTCCTTGGGGGAGATCTTGGCGCGTACAATGCGGCGATCGGTTCATTTATCAAACAGTAGGCACAGCTAACGCCGAAATTCGCCTTATTTATTTATGTATGCGTGCTCCTATTTCGCCTGGGTCAATCGCAATCTCGTAAGTAACGCTGCGGACTGTTTGCGGAACCTAATTTTTCAATGTAAGCAGGTCAAAGTGTTCGGCTGAGGCCGATTAAAATTTTGCCTTTTTCCATTGTGAGGCCGGGCTTTTGTACAGTTGACATTTGCATTTGGCAGTTTGCGCTTAGCAAAACAAATATTATAATATCAGCTGTTTTGAAGCGTAGGCGGGCCTTTGACGCGGAATCCATTAATGATATAATGGTTAATCTTTTTTTATGAGAATAATTATATTAATCACTACATACTCGTATAATCGAACATCACTTATGTAGATAGAACATTTTTTTCGCAAGATACACATAACTATTAAATATTGATAAAAGTGAAAGTAAATAATATTAAATTAAGATTTTCTCCGTGATGTAAATGTAGCGATACAATATAGATTTTTCCATTTAATTTATTCCTCGGCTACCTTTCACCGCGTAATAAATATTAATAAAAAAATAGTTTTCACGCGCATCATTATATACCATCGCATTGCTGCTAAAATCTTTTACGAGCGTTAAAGCAACAAAATAAACACAGCACCGCGAAGTTTAATTTCGGAATTACGAAAGTCGCAGCCTGCAATCACAAATCAATAATCAAAACGGATTTTACAAAGTGGACCCCACCAGAAGGGCACTAACTAAGGTGCGCGATCGTGGAATCGAGCGATCATCTGTAATGACCACCGTAGAGAAAGCAATGGAACGTGTAATTTATACTTGGTCGATCGTTCACCTGATCGCGACTCGGAAGTGCCAGGATTACTTATTGCGGGAGATTTCGGACAATGGGTCGGCCGGGGCGCCGCCGCAGGAAGACGAACGGAAGGGTGCGCCGGAGCGTGACGTGAGTCGCCACTGCCACTGGCCGTGGTGCTCGCTCGAGCGCGACCTTATAGCTTTTCTTCTAAGCGGCAGCTATATCTTTGTATGGCCAAATCCTCGCGAGGAGGAAGACTCGAATACATCGTTTTTTTTTTTACGATTTTCAATTTTTCTTCATTGCGTACATTTTCATTATATACACGTTCAAATTCATTTATTATAAGGCTAATAGTTTATAAACAAAATTTGATGAAATAATTTTAATTTTTATTTTATTAATTATACTATTTTCAAGATAGTTTTGAAAAAAAAGAAAGTTTATTACAGTTACTGAAAAATCTCGTTAGAAAAAGGAAAATCTTACTTATGTATCCTTATCTTCATGTCATGATAATATAGATGTCAATTTCAGTGAATGTACATGTTTTGCTGCAGCAGTGATTCTATTGAAGTGATTATTTTTTGTATCTTAGACTTTAATTTCCTCCCATTACGTGAGTTCACTTATCTTTATAGAAGGATGTAAAAAGTACTTTCTACGATATAATCAGTTGAGTATGTTTTTCTGTCTATTAAAATATCGTATATCTTTTGAAAAATCAATCTCGTACTTATGTTACTGTGGCTTCGCCCAAAGGAAACGTCGAAAATTTGTCAACGGAAAAAGTAGTCAGCAATAAAATCCGAGTAATTGACAGGCGACGCGAATTTGAACACGTTTTATCGCAGCGGATAAGGTGAACTCTAATTTTTTTTCTGCTCATTTTAGCGAGCGTCGCGCATGAAATTTCATGAAGTTGACGCGACTTTGTGCCTCGCTTCGTGACATATACACTGGACGACTGACGCTTACGTCAGGACCAATACGATGTTTTACGAGCTTTTTATGGGAGAATGCTTGCATTAACATGAGAATCGCCCGGCACCGAGCCGTTTTTGGTAATTACAGAGGACTTTGAAAGAGGCGGCACCGTCGACTATTAACTATTTTAGATTGGTATCTCGTCCTAATTAATTATTTATTTTGCTTTGTAAAAATAAACAGTCTTTTAGTTTTTTTTGTAAGTTGTTTTAGCTTCTATTGCGTGTGAAATGAATTTAATGAAATAAGCAAATTATTAAACAACATTGACGCCATAAATTGAATTTTACTTTTTACTCTTGATAAATTTATCTCTCGAATTAATTAAAAGAGCAAGTCACATAAATAGAAGAAGAAAAATTTCTTTAGCTATCCGAAACATTTTTATCGCTATTATTTAATCCGGAGCGACTGCGAAAAATTCTAGACAAATATTGCAAGCTCTCCATTTTCATTAAGCCAGCGTGTCTCACTCTTTTCTTCGCTAATAACATTTATCCTTTTTTTGTTCCCCGGCAATTAGTACAGCCGAGTTAGACTCACGCTAATCGAGAGCCAGACACTTTAGATTTTACGGGGATAGTTTATGGGCTCCTTATTACGCACTTTTAACAAATGATTGACCGTTGACATAATTTACGGAACAGCGCGTGCCGTTTTTGCGCTCAAACTTCAAAATAATGTATCATTAACTGACAGATTTTACTTCCCTGTTGAAATAGTACAAGCGATGAATAAAAAAAGAAAAGATCATCAAGTCTTAGCAGATTCTTTGACTTTCCCACGATAGCACCGTCCGTAAAAACTTTTTTCCTGCAATGTCGATACCCCAAAAAATAATCGCACAATTAATTCGCATAAAATCCATAAACTGCTACGGACCCATAGTTACATAAATAAATATCAAACTATCATACTTTTTAACTAATTACTTTAATGTCCTTATAATTTGTTCCTATTTAAAAGCGAGTAATAAACAAGTCGAGTCGAGTAATGAACCACAAATTAAAAGTAGCAGCGTGGGCATTCCGGAGGCGGCGCGTAATTAAAAAAATGTCAACGATTTCGCGCTCTCATCGGGACGTACGCGTAATTCAACGGCCGATGGGAAGCGAGATTGTGCGCGAAGTCGGGACTCCTGCAGCGTCGTGGAAAAGCTGCGCGCGCCTCTGGACTTTCCAGGGGAGCTCCGATTGTCCGGCCTGCTTGTTACCCCATCAGTCGGGTCGCCGGTGCTCGCCAGTGTTTAATTGCGCGCGTTTACGTTCCTGTCCCCTTTTTTGTATTCCCCTGCCGGAGACAAACTTCGACGCGAGGTATTTTTCCCACTCACCTTTTCTCTCTTTCGCTGCGAATTCGGCACGTTGCTTTGATTTTTCTTTTTCTACGTTTATAGGTGCGTGAGGAGAGTGATTTGTAATATTGAAAGTTTTACTTTTATCTATTAAAAAAAATGATTGCGGTATGTTGTTATAATAACTAAATAATATTTGAATGATAGTAATTTGACTGGTTAGAGGGTAGAAATATCCAGTTGAATGGCTTGAAAATTCAAAACTATATAATATTTATTTAATATTACAATTTGAATTATCGTAGAATTTTTTTAAAATAAATTAAGGAAATAAACATTAAACATAAAAATTTTATTTAATACCAGACTTGTATTTTTTTAGAAAGTATATAAATAAAAAAAGAGGAATGAAGCACAGAATATTTGTCGACACTTTTCTGAATTTTAGTAAACGGATGCAGGTACCCGTAAAACGAAAAAAAAATACTTGAACAAATATAGCGTTTGAAGTACGATTGGATTTAAAAACACAGTAATATTGACTTTGCGTTTTTGTTTATTTTTCCAATTGATCAAATTCTCCAAAGCTATTAATTTCGCTCACGTATATCATGCATTGTGCGTAGTCCTTTCCGTGTTCATTGACTGGCGCGAAAAATGATTAGCTTCCTGCGCGCCATTAAAGCCTATAAATAACAGCTCGGCGCGATAGAACAATTACACTGTCAGCCGTGGATGCAATTCGCTCAATAAACCCTGTGTTTCCGCAGCGCGCCTCGACAAAAAGTGAAAAAAATGAATAAACAAATTTGCGTACGTTCGTACCGCGCGCCAAAGAAGCGGCGGAGAATAACGAGCAATCGGCAATGCAACGATGTCGCGGGCCCCGTCGGGAGATATATTTGGAATTGCGCGGGTTAATAATAAAGCGGCCGGCGGAGTGACCAGTCGGAGAAAAGGTAAAAAGGAGAGCGGCGCAGATGGGCTGTACAATACGCGGTGCCGTGACGTAATGTCTCAGTGCCAGAGAAAGTGAATCGAGCACACGCCCGCGAGTGAGCGAGCCGCTCGTTACGTCCTCGCGGCCCTCCCCCTCGCGCGACTTTCCTCTTTTTTCCTCTTTCTCTCTCTTTCGTTCTTTATCTTTTTTTTTGCGCCGTCTTCTCTCGCGTGTGTCGGAAAAAGTTCGCGATTCGCGAGGTTACTTCGCTTCGCTCGCAGTGACACGCTCGCGCTTTCTTCGAGACTTTATTTCTTTTTGTGCACGCGTGCATTGCCTCATTGTTGCGTTCGAGAAAATCTTAAAACGGTGTACAAAATAAAAATGAAAAGGTAAAAGCGAAGAGAGGTACAAATGTTTTAGGTGATGCGTTGGTTGACGCACTGAAAGATGCAGGACACTACGTAAGTGTGTGCAATTTTTACACTGTGCCGATTTAACACGATTACCTTGGCCGAAGTTATAAACTGTTTACCGCTGCACATCGTTTCAATTTTAACTGCGGAGTGTTTTTATGTTTTTGAGACGATATTTTAAAAAGATATCGCCAATAAAATGACTATAAAAAAAAAGTTAAAATATGTTTTCACGCTTTTATCCATAATTACGCTAAAAATAAAAATAAAATAATTAATTTCCGTAAAACACTAAACAACAATTACTTAATCGTTAAAGTTATTCTCATTACACAAGCGTATTTGTGGATTGAGTAAAGAAGCGTCTTACATCGCAAGTTCTACAAATATCGTCTAAAGCAAATATACAGTAACACGCACCTCGAATCCTTATAAAACTGCCACGGTACACCTTTCACGTTCTCACTAAATTTTTTAACGCTGAGTGAAATGCATGCGCATAGAATGCGAATTAAAATCCGGAAAAATGACATATCAATCAAGCGGCCGGTTCGCCTTGCCCTACAAAAAAATAGTCGACGATTGTGGATGCACATAAAGTACGCTCGGGACAAAACAAAACCGACGCCGAGCGGGAGAAAATTCCTGCGCCGAATTTCCAGTTTTACGATTGCGCCTGTTCGTAAGTAATTCAACGTCAAGCCGAACACCGCGGCGTATAAAAAAAAGACGCTTACTCCATTGCCGTACTGAATTTTCAATGGCAGTTGCAAATTGACAGGATTCTTGAAACTTGCCGTCCGAAAGTAATTAGTCTGAAATGGCCAGTTGATAAATATCGTCATCGCTTTATAACTTCCTTATGTCTAAATCGGTTCAAGGCATGAGCTTTAATTCGTATTAAAATAATGAAATTCCCGAACATAATTTGTAGACATTTTAATTATTGAATTAAATAAGCTTTACTGTTAGAGCTCGGACAATTAATGAACAGAAATATTAAAGTAACTATGATGTTCTAAAAATCACAAGAATCGAATGAAAAAAATAAAGTTAAAGTAAGCTTTTTAGTGATAAAAAAGATAAAAGTTTAGGCTAGCGACATGGAAAGAAAAAAAAGTTATTTCATACACTGAGAAAAAAATCTACTAAAAATTACGATACTGTATATAGGAAAGTGAGCGTAGACATTTTGATGAATAATTATCATCCTTTTTAGTAAAATTTACAATAGCTTCTAGCATAAATTATTATAATGTTAGAAAATTTTACTATACCTACAGTATAATATTTTTTACTCGAATTTTATCTCGAAGTAAATTTTTACGAATTCTTTTTACCCACATTATTTTTACATCCTCTTAATTTAAAAATATCAGCAATCAAGAAAAAATTCGAAACTCCGTAAGGGTGCGACCGCGCAGCGAAACTAAACGACGCGCCGAGCGATTATCCGGCCGCTTGGCTCCGCTGAAAGGGTCAGCGCGCGCGTCGCCTCGAATGAAAATGCATCGCGCGGCCTGGCGTATCTCAAGCCACGAACCGAATTCCCGATGAATTCCTTCGATTGTCACTCGGTCGAACCGGCGCTGGGCGCCTCGAGATACGGATCCCCTGCGAAACGGCGCGTGCGGGTCCGAGATTCGCAAGCGATCGGCCGAGCGATAAGCGACGGGGAGGGAAAGCGTGTAACGATACTTACTTGGCTCGGGGCGGTAGCGCGCTCCCGTGTAACGCGCGCGTCGCCCGAGGGGCACCTCCTATAAAGTTCCTTGGGTCGCCAGGATCTACGCGCGCGTCACTCGCCGCCTCGTAAATCCGTTGTATTAGACGGTGCGCGTATCGCGTCGGACGTTTTTTTTATTCCAAAAATGTTTTAAGTTTTCTCTTTTTTAATTCGTCAATCGAGCCTTCTATTTACGCTAAAATACGGCTAAATTCTACCTGCTGTTAAGTTACATAAAAATGGGTTAATAGTACTGAAAAAGTGAGATTAGCTTTTTTTTTGAATAGCAGCGAAGGTCAGGATATGCTAGTCCATTTTTCATCGTTATAGCGCCCTCAATCCATTATTCATGGTGTACCTGAATTTTATGAAAGAATTATTATTATAGTGAGTGTTAAACGTGCTTTTTCATTAATGACATGTAGAAAAAGAAATTAATAAAACTCACCTAATAATGATAAAAATAAACAAATAATTATTATTTTTTTATTTAGATTACAATAATACAAATTTAGAATTACATAGTGCTTAGGCAGTTCCTGCATTCTAAAATATTTTAAACCTTAATAAACATTTCGAACAAAAAAATTCGAATAAATATTTAATTAGTGAAGATTTTCACGTATTCTGCAGTGATTGACTCTTCATTTATTTACTTACTCAATTGATTAAATAAACATCTTATCATTTATTCTTATTTCAGTGAAGAGCGTGTAACAACGTATCTGTACGACCTTAAAAAAGACGCAGAGGTGCACAATTGCTGGGGGAATAAGCGCCAACAATTGACCGAAGTTCTCAATGGAGATCTTGGCATATAAATATCTACGAGCATCCGAAGGTTCCCAGAGTCCGTTATCGTGATCCCTCGGCGAAATGAGCGCCGTGTCCTTCGAGGGGCCCTGGCGGTCGCTCGCGAATCCGTCGATCTCGCCGTCGCAAGCCCACGACCACACCCCGGTCGAGTGCGCACCGTGTCTTATTGCCCATGCGGACGAAGCGCGCGAGATGGACGCTCGTGCGAAAAGCCCCGACGATGTGAAAGGATTTCTGGAGTTTCCCAGCGTCCGCCTTGGATTGATTCTCGTTTGCTTTTCCGCTCGCGCTCGGGTCCATTATACCATTTTCTCCGCGGCCGCTCGGGCGCTGCGTGCATTATCGTTCCGCGACGTCGAGGGGCTCCCAGTAAATGCGAGGGACTACGCACTTGGAGAAATTAACTGAATTCAGAAATATTTGGAAATTTTTCGGAATTAATTCCTCTGCATTTTTGAAAGCACGATATTTTTTTGGAAAACATTTGCAAAGCATTTGAAAGTGATTGAAATATTTTGATAACCAATAAAATTTGTTTGAAATGTGTAAAGCTTTTCGGGAAAATCTTGTGGAAATTATAGTGAAGCTTTTGGAAATCTGCGAAATTGTTCTTTTGGATTCTTTTTAAGTCCGCAAAAACTTTAGAATAATTTTGGAAGGATATTGGGAGTCTATAATATTTGAAAGTAATGTAAAGATATTTTTAGAACTTTTCGAAAATCTTTGAAATCTTAGATTGTTAGAAATTAGAGGATGATTTTTTTGACTGTATAGGCACTGGAGTAAAATTGCTAACGAACAGTCCGCGCAATTATGGATGCAGACGTACATTTTTAAGTAAAATTAAAGGGGCTCGCTCGATTCGAAGGAATCCCCCAAACGGAATTTTCACAAATCAGCAGTGAATACACAAGGCAGTGTCGAAATACAAACTTGGTTTCTATTCCTCGCGATAATCAGTCCCATCTCATTAATGCCACCTCTTCCCATCATCGGTCAATTACTGGAGATCGATGACGATCGGTATCGATCCGCCGCAGCCCACGTCGACGTAGCAATTAAAGCTAACGCAGAGCCGTAGGTGCGATCCCCGCTGAAATCTCGGGAATCCTGGAGGTCCCTCGCCGACTGGTTTGTCTCTCTTTCTTTCGACCGGCCGCGACGCGCCTCAATTGTCGCGGAAAAGCGGGCCCCGATGCGTTCTTGCGTCCCTTTTTGCACCTCCCGGATTCGAGCGACGCGTATTGCGCCACACGCGGCCGACGTTGCGCGACGCTCTTGTCGCCGGTTCTTTTTGTTCCGCTCCCCGGCTTTTGCAGCGGCCGCGCGCCGTAATCGATGGAATCTTGACGAGCTCGGCCGTCTCGTCGAATTAGTGTCCCCCGCCGTCGCGCTCTGAGTTATTGTTTCGGTGCCGCCGCGCGGTTTACGCCCGCTCGGCATAACTCTTCTCCGAGGAAATTCGAAGCCGCAAAGCCGCCCGACGCGTTTCTCTCTCTCGCGTTCGACGGTCGCAGCTTGGCGACCAATTAATCGACCGGCAAATAACCTCCGCTCTCGTTGTGACGAACGAATTTGGAGGTAGGGATTGAAAGGGGTATTGTCGTCGCGCGATTATCATTGTACGCCGGGGTTACGTTGGTCGACCCGAATATTCCCGACTTGCCCTTTCATGCAAGCTAAATTAATAAGCGCAATTCGTCACTCGGATACTTTCTCCTCGGCCGGCAGATTGCATGATTCACTTTGGGCGCGCACTCATTTTTTTCTTCTCACCCGCGCTCCGATCTCGTGAGCAACCGTTACGTCCGCGATCGATATACCCCGGCGAAAGGATTACGGCGGTATTTCGCAATGAAACTGAAAGAAAAAATGGTCGAAAATCCGTCCGACAATTAAAGAAGCGTGTGTTTATCCCTCGGAATTGCGACGAGGTATCCCGGCGATAAACCGCCGCTGGGCCGACGAGCGGAAATGAGGAAGAACTCCGGCTGTAATGACTTTACGCGCTCGCGCATTAGCGTGACTGGCTTCGGTTCACTCCGCGGAGAGGTGCAGCAGTGCGTGAAATCTAACGAAGACACGCAGGATGCGGCGGAATCGAACGTCGGCGGTATAATGCGAGATCGACGGAACGGTTTTATCGGTTTAACCGTTCGCTAGGTATCGTTGCAGATTAATTTGCGAGTCGAAAAAACAAGGCTCTTTAACTTTACGTAAATGTGAGGTGATATATTTCATTTTCAAAACTGGATGAATATTCATGCGAAGAGAAGCTCATAATACACGGCGTTGTTGTTCTTTTTATTGAAAAAGTAAACGACGGTTGTTTGAACTGATGCAAATAGCATGGACATCAATCAGGCGTCGTTATTCGGATACAATGCGGACGTTAAAAATGGTCCGGCGAAATTTGGATAAATGTTGAAATAAGGAGAAACAGGTCTTGCTTCTATAAAAGGTGCGATTAATCAGAGCCGTGCTACATAAGTTAACCCCCGCGTTATATCACCCAAGCCCGGGGCTGCGCGTAAAGTCGACTACCGACGGTTATTGGTTTTACCGGGTACCTTCGTACGCAACTGCAGAAGTCAAAGTAGGTGGAGCAATTCCGCTTCGCGGAGAGGCAACAACAATTGCGTTGCGTTAGTGTTTTTTAATCAAGTTTTGATCACGCGCTTGTCGTTTACGACGGTAATTCTGCTGATTTAACGTCGACGACAATTGTAAATTAAAAGTTTGATTAAAACATTATATTAGCGGGCTATTTGTTAAGTTGCTTCTTACAAAGACGTACTTCAATAAAGTAGTTATGAGACAATGCATTGCCTGGTTACCGCGTTATTTCCAAGAATACTAAGCGATTTATTAAAGAAAATCGGTAAAGTACTTGATTTCTTAAAGGTCAATAAATAGGTGTTATAGTCAAATAACGCTTTTGTTGTTGTATTGTGTTTACACACAGATATCACTTGATAGTAAATAATCAATTTATCGAAATTAGAGCAAGCATAAAAGAAACGAAGATGCTACTCGGTCAATACGAAAAAAAACTATTTGCGACGATCCCAACCGGTTTACTCAGCAAGTGCAAAATGACAGTGAGCTGCATGAATAAAACAGGCGTCGGTGACAGCATCCAGCAGATGAACAAGATGCTCTGGAAGGTGTGAGCACGAATTTTTATTATTTCGCTAAGCTCTGCCTACAATAATCGCAAACCTAAGTCGGCCTCAATGCCGATTTCCGCGGCGCATTGCGCAACTCGTCATCGGCCTGTAGGACGTACGCTTACCGATTCGATCCGTCGGAGAGAAAAAGAGAGAGAGACGCAGAAAAAAGTTCGAATGACATATTCGAGGGACGATGCGCGCGGCGCTCTTAACACGCGTGGGTGCAGCTTCGCGGCAGTTAACGATTTCGCGCGAGTTATCCCCGCGTGGGCTCGTCTTCTCGCGCGCTTTTTTTTCCTTTAATTTTATCGCGCGGCACTAAAGCGACGAAGTTCGATCTCGCTGTGGGCGCGAGGCGCAGTCCCTCGGGTATATAATCACTATTATTTTTACCGACGCGCGCTTCTCTCCTCTCCTTCTAACGAAAAGCTCATTGTTTGTTGTGCGCCGGTGACGCTATCGACCGGCGCGCGCTTACTGTGTCAAGGAGCGCTATGATCTAATTGTCGTGCGCAATGCATAAGCGGCGCCTCTTTACGATTTCACCAGAAATTTCAGCTCGTAAGTGCTCCATTTAAATTCCGAACTCCTCGTCTTATTGTTCAATGAGTAAATGCTTTAGAGCCGTTCGCGCTCGCGCCCGTTTATTATGCGGCTATAAGAACTGTTATCGCGTTAACTTTAACGGCGCGATGCAAAGTTGTCTCGTTTAGTAGTGTAGCCAGGGTTAATGCTTGAATAAAGACAGATTTTCGTTGATCATTAATGATTTGTCCATAAATACGTACATTGAAAATATTTTATTTTATTTTATTTTATTTTATTTTATTTTATTTTATTTATTATACGGGATTCCTCCCTTTCACAATAGAAAATACAAAATTTTTACAATATTAATTTTTTTGTCACATTTACTTAATCAAATTAAAAGATTCATTTTTGGCTACTAATAGGTACTTTTTAATAGTTACTGGATTCACCTGAATGAAACGTACGGCTGATAAACTAATCCATAAAAAAATGAATTCATTTTGTTTGCTATGACAAAAAATGGTTAAACTAAATACAAATTATGAAAAAAAAATTAAATCTTTATTCTGTTTTATGTAGGTTACGAAAAGATAATGTGAGAATTTTCGGTCTCTTCACTATAAACACTCATTTCAGTCACGTGGACCCCGCAACGAATAGGCAAATAGCTTGTTAATCTAAATTACTTGCTCTGAGCAGAAAAAATTAATATTGTAATTGTTTCTAAAGGTGTTTACAGTTGAACATAAAAAAAGAACGTTTGTAACGTATACACTTGTACAAAAATCTGGAATCATTAATAAACACGTGGATTTCTTTCCGACTTATAATCCCGGTCGGTCCCCCTGGACAATACCGTTTGCTAAATGGACAAGTTTCGACCGACTCGTTTGAGGAACTAGCGGTGCAAGCTTCCGGAGCCCGGTTAATGTGAGCTGCCCGGTGAAAAGTCGGGGTTGAATCATAATAATTTTCGGCGGGAAAGAAAAGGCGTACAGTTTGAACCGCGCCCACGCCGCGAGCGCGCGCCGGCCGGGACTAATGACTGGCCGCCGCGTAAAAGCATCATTTAACGTACTCCAGAATTTCGCAACGTTACTGCCGTCTCCCAGCCTCGTTAAGCGGTTCGTGTTTTTCGGGGATTTTTCGCCGCTGCGCCGAGATTACGCCGCGGCCGAAGTATCTCACGGGGCGCGCGAGGATGAAATTTTCGAGGAGGAAAATGAAGCGTACGCTTTCCCACGTGTCAGGGGCGCTCGCAGAAGTATACGTGCACACCGCGCCTCCTCTTTTCCTTATAAAAGTCATCCACCGACGATGACTTTGTTGCGTGGGCTTTTTTTATGTACCGCATCGGCCGTTTCTCGCGAACACGACGATTATTAAGTGTGTTGCAATTTTTATTGTTTATAATTTTTATTTATCCCGGGCTTTCCAATGCAGAGGTTCCAGGTTTTATACCTTTTCTGAAGATAGTTTTCTTTGTGCTCGGCCGTTAATAAAATTATTTACAATATATAATTATAAAAAACGCGAAGTGAAGCTAAAACTGATTGCATGCTTCGGAAAAAATATATTTCTCTTTCCAGAAAAGCTCCTTACGCAAATAAATTATTGCCTCGCCTTGCGCAAAGCAACCCCATTGGAGAGAAAAAAATCGAAAAAAAAAAGACCTTAATGGAAAACGCCGTCGAGCCGCGACATTCAAGTCGAAAAAGAAAGCCCAAAGAGACCAGATCGTCTCGAGTAAAGTAAAACAAATAAAAAAAAGAGAACTCGTCTGTTTATCCCGTCGTAAGGTAATCCCCCGGTTTCGGTGACCCTTGGGGGCCGCGCCTTGGCCGCTCTATCGGCCGCGCCACTTAAGCGCGCGGCGCGGCCGAAATTCGCCGACGCCTCCCCACCTCGCTTTCGCTCTCGTTCTCGAGGACCTCGGGAGGGACGATCGGCAAGGTGTGTGGCGGCGGTGGCAGCGGCGGCGGCGGCTCGCCTCTCCCTCGCGGATATACACAGACAGCACACTCTTAAAGTCCGCGCTCGCAGAATCCCCGGCTTCAGTCAGAGTCCAGACCCCGACGATCCGCGATCGGGTCCACCCGCGATCCCGAAAAAAAAATCGAGGGACCGAGTTGCAATAGAGGAGGCGGCGAGGAGCGACCGACAGATGTCTTGAACTTCGCGGACTCGAGGAAGTGACCAGAGGAATTGTATCGCGGTGCTGCGGCGATTACGGGCGTTGCCATTTTTGTTTTTTTTTTTTTTAATCGTTCACTGCTAAGGTGGAGCGAGCGAAACTGTGCAAAATAACGAGGAAAGAGGACGAGGCAGGATGCCGCGGTACCGGCGCTTGTGCCACCTGATCGGGCTCTTACTACTCACGTGTACGACCAGTGCGCTCAGTAAGTGATCACTGATCAGCATAACATACTATTTATCCGTAACCGATTTCTTTTTCGTTAATTTTCCCCGATAATAAGAAGTCCGGGAATTTTTCGAGGAATAATTTTTTATTGCGAGGTCAGAGCGGTATTTTTTTGTATTATTTTGGTACTGCATTGGGGGAAAAGTCGCAGCGTTACAGCGACCCAGGAATTTGATTTTGCTAATTATATAACGAGTTGCCTATTAAGCATGAACCATATCACTTCCGTTTACTAATTACGTCACATGTGCAGACTACTATCTAAATAACTTGAGTCAATGGAAAATGTTTGTATTTAAGCTTTAGAGTACAACGTTCGTTAAAATAATTAAAATAACGCGCGTATAATGAAAAATCATAAATTATTTAGAAAGCTAAAGTTCCCGTCGAATTAAAATTCAGCCTAAAAGCACTAGATCAACTGCGGTCCGCAATTCGAAGGAATTTCCAATGAAGGCGCGTTCTCTTATATATCACGCATTGAAATATTCCACGGCGACGTGGAATATCGTATCCCTGGAACTGACGAAAGCGATGGGTTAAGCGGTTTTTTGCAACCCCTGGCGTACCCGCGTAGTTTCTTCCACTACGTAACCTGCTGGAGAATTCAGTAGGGCAAAAAACATATTCTTTCCCGCGAAAACGCATCGCTGCATGTAGCTTTCGACCATCGCAGTCTTTGTGTCGGGTATATCAAACATCGCAGTACAAGCTAATGTTTTTATTTAAGTTTCGATCATAGGAATTAATGCGGTCCACGATCGCTAAAGTGTGCATTGGTGTTTTTACTACAGCAGTGATTTTTTTTAACGATTGATAAGAAAGTCGAAAGTCGAAAATCAATTAATATAGATTTCGGTAGCCTTTTCAGTACGCACTATTATTTTCGTACGCAGAATATTACGTACAGTGCCTAATGGCGAGAAACAAAAATCAATTGTAAAACTAGTTTGCCATTTCGCGCATGTAATCCAATCAAATCATACGATTCGATTATGAGGCTGACATACAATTTCTGCGCAATGCGCAAAAAACATCTTTTCTCTGAATTCTCCGATTATTAAACACAAAGTAATTCAACATTAATAAGTAAGAGAAACTCAGCCAAATTATCCTCGCGACTGGTCATGCAAAATTTAAGTATCTCCGAAGAAATAAATGTTTCGCGTCAAAAGAAATTTTTTTTTCTCATTGTTTTGATGAATGAAAGCCCGCGGGCCCGCGGATGCAAATCGCCGGTGCACGAGAATGATCGAGCGCGCATGCATTGCGTCGCGGCGATGATGTCACACGTGCCAGTTTTCCGGCTCCCCCGGCCTTCCCCCACAGATTTCCGCCACTTGGCGCTTCCCTTTCTCGCCTTTCCTCGCTTTGCGAAGCCGATCGCGTGTCACAATACGATTCCCGATGCAAAAAACGCGCTCTTTTAAAATGCCACGCGAAATCGCCCCCTTCGGCTCAACGAGCGAACAACTTACCCACGGCTGTTTGCATTTCCTCGCAATTTTGAAATAGCAATCTACATAACAGAAGATTTTGAGGGAGCTTAGAGTAGTGCCGACAATTTAAGTACAATTTGCGGGTAACAATTAAAATAATGTATAAATCTTGTTGCTTTTAATTGACGGCGAGGAAAATTTTTCAAATTGTGCGCTGCAGCATTGCCGAGTGAGAAATAATCTAAAGTTTACTCCCGAGGTACGAATGTGGAATTAGAAAAAGAATTAGTGAAAATCGTTGGCGTGCCGCAATGCGTTCGAGCCACTCGGCTCAATTGTTTCCTTATACGGCCGGTTTATTTTTTTCTCCGCAGAATGCGCCGACAATTAAACGAAAGCTCCGGCGCAGTCGTGCAAATAACGAAAGAACTGGAACGTCCCTTGCCTCTTTTTTACTCTATCTTCAATCAATAAAGAATGCCAAGTCGCGTTACCAACTAAAATTCCCCTCCGTCGAACTACTCGCTTCACATTTTTTTTTTGTTGGTCCGCAATCGCAGCGTCAGTGATGAAAATGACATGCCTTTCTGTTTGCAGAATGCCGAGAGCGGCCAGCGTCGCCCGGCCGGGAGGTCGTCTGCTACACGCCGGGGTCCGACGTGGCGAAGCTGGAGAACGCCGTGTGCGACTGCACGACGCTCGTCCAGCAAGGCCACGACCTGAGGAGCCTCGACGCTTCCGGTGAGTATGATGCGAGGTGCCGCGCGCGCGCGAAAAAAAAACGCCCCCGGACGATGGGCTCACCGCGCGCCGGCGCGTGGGCGCCGCATTGTGCACCGACGCTCTTTTAAGGCGACGCTATTTGCGCGGATTAATTGCGTGAGAACCTAAGTGCGCGGCTTTGACTTTGCGCACAAAAAAGTTTGCGGCGCGCGTTTAAGTAGCTCTTCTTCGAGGTACTGGTCTTTCGGAAAAAAATTCTTAACGCACGTCTTAAGTAAAAGTTGATTATGCGAGCAATGGTTTATGACGGAAAGATTTATGTTGTGAGCTGAAAACAAAATATTAAAAATTAAATCATTGACGTTTTAAAAAGTAGTTTTGAAATATTATAAGAAGATTCTCAATATAAAAAGAGTCTGACATCTGCCGTTAATAGCAAATTTAGATATATAATCTCTCAACGATTTGCAGATAAAATTTTCAAATTACTTATAGGTATATTAACAATTTCATCTGCAAAGCGCCGATAGATTCTACATTATAAGAAAAGAAATGTTTTTTGAAATCATTAATTTTTTTTTCATGTTTCATCTTATACAATTGTGCAGGGATTCATTTTATTTCTTAAATAATTTTAAGAATTTGATTCAGCATAAATTGATAAAATAAATTGATAAAATTTGCAAGGAATAAAATTAAATTGCTATGTCTAAATATGTAAGATATATTATAAACAATTGTGTCTGACTTATTGCAAACTGATGGTTTAATAATTCTTTTTTTTCTACGGAGATTTCTTAAACATGTAATTATTTAAGAAGTAAAATGAGCTGTTATACACGTCGAAATAAAATGAAAAAACATGACTGCTCTCTAAGTATAAATAAGTTGTTCACTTATTCGAATTATCAAACGACTCATAACTTATTCGTATGCAGAGTAAAGAATTATCTTTTCGAATCATATATTTATGTAAAACATAAATTTTGAGATTTTCAATTTTATTTAACTTTGCAAATTACATCCGTTCAACGTACATCTTCTGCACTCACTTATAATCAGCCGTTGGTCAAATACGCGAAGAATTTTTTCTCATGAGGTCTTACAGGTTGGGCAGGTGGACATTTCGCGCATCTAGGACACGACACAGCCGAAGCGAGCGTTTAACCCTTTTTCGCCTTTATCCTTGTCGCGAAGGATGGGCCGCGGTGATATAAGGACCGCCGCGGAGATTAGCCGAACGGGCACGAGGACGGCCGGACCAGGCGCCTCGTGCCCTTATACCTCGACCGATAGGCGCGCTTTCGCAATCGCGAGCAATTGTCGCGATCCACCCGAGCAATTATCGCGATTCACCGCCGTTGACGCGAGCGGGCCGCGAGCTTGCGGGGATCCAGCGCCGGAGATGCTGGCGAATAAAATAAATGTCAATCGGTGAAATTCGCTCGTGCGTGCACTTCAAGCTGCCCAGGTATTAAGTTAGTGAGGTGTTTGTACTTCACTTATTTACGGACAATTTAATATGTCGTATGCTCTTTTTTTATTCGAATGAGTGACTATTTACGTAAATGTAAATAGATTTTATGCATTTAGATTTATAATCTTTGAGTTAAAATTTGCTATTCCATTTTTACAAATAAGTGCCTTCGAGCGCGTAAGAATTATAGTGCATCGCTACGAAAGAATTTAGCATTGAATTCAATATTGATCCTTTGATCACTTCGTTACTTCATTCGCTTTCACAATAGGCGTAACAGATAAAATCGGCATACATCGATCAAAACACTTGACTGACGAAAGTAGGTGACGAAAAGACATCTAGTCGTGGCACCGATTAAAGTGCGAATCTAAGTTACGTTCGTTTGACTCCCATTCGAATAATCGCACGAACCATCGCCGTATAAAATTACGATCTAAAAAATGATCGAAAAATATTGCGGCAATCAATTCGGAAATGGTTGCCGACACACTTTTCGGCTCGTCATAATCATACCTATATTTGACTCGCATCGTTCGCTAAAATTCTCGCTTAAAAGAGAGATCAATAAGACAGATTGTGAGAACTTATTATTATTGTGCAAATTTTAAAACCGTAATCAAAATATGCAAATGCGAGTTCAATAAGAAGACAAATATTGGGTAATGTACACATTTACGTGACATAATAATAATAATGACATTGATAAATTTAAATGCTTACTTTAAAGTAAGTATGTAATTGTTTAATAACATTAACTGAGGTATTGTCATTAATAAAAAAAGAAAACTGTTAAGTATCATAATCAAAAATCGAGATTGATTAGAAAAATCCTATGAAAACATTTATAATCCGACCGCACGTTTATTGTTTAGCCAAATAAATCTCTTCTTTGAAGGCTTCACAATATTCTGTCATCGTATTTTTAAGGAGATGATAAAATATCTATAAAAACAACTATATACGTGAAAAGCTTAAATTCAGTTAGCACACTCTCAAGAGTAATAATAAAATATATATGAACTAAAAAAAATACCAAACTTATGTGTTCGTGGAAACATTACGAAAAATCGATCTAAAGCCGTCGTAAAAAAGCTCCTCTCCACCTTCTTATTCCCTATAACATGACTGCACGGAACACATCAGACTCCTGCCCAATCGACATGCCACTGCATCGGAAGAGGAACGAAATCGTCGAAAAACCGAGGAAGTCGATGTCGCCGCTGCATGGGTGCACTCGGCAGTGGTTCGTCCCGTCATCCGTCACAAAAGCTGCGCGGCTTGCGCAACGCGGGGCAGATCGCCACCGAGACGGAATCGCGGGACAGGGAGGGGGTCCGCTTTCGCTCGCGCATCAACAGGTGATCGCGCACCCGCCGGTCGTTTTGCAACTGCGAGGCCCGCGGGCGACTGCCGAACTCGTTTTTGCCTTCGCGCTAACGCCCGCCGTCGGCGCCGTTTGCGACCCTTTGGCGATCGATTTCGAGCGCGGCGTTGCGCAAGCGCGAGCGAGGCCGGCGGGGACCGAGATAATAATAATTACGAAGCACCCGCGCCGCTCGCTCATGAATATTTACGAGCGAATAGGCCCGCGAACTTTTATTGCGCGAAACGCGGCCGGTGCGCCGAGATGCGCGAAATTAAGTTCCGCGAGCTTGCGCCTCGTTGCGAAAAAGTCGTTCAAGCTCGTTCATTATAAGCGCGCCTCATTGTTTTTCGGTTGCGTAAACGCTGCTATTGAACTTACAGCTGCTAATTAATGATTTTTTTTACCGAGTTCCTTTTCGAATTCCTCAGTAATGTAGGTATGCGCGCGCGACTGCTGCTTATTTCGACTTATAATACACTACATAATTGAACGTTTTTAAATAATTATAATGGACTTTTGTTTTAATTTTACGTATACAAAAGTAGGAACGGATTGTTATGTGCGCAACATTTACATTTCGCATTCAAGCAATAGAATAAAGTTTACCTTTTCATGAATACACTTACGTATAGTGAACAGAGAGTTCACATTGAAATTTATGGAAATCTCAATATCTGATGTCAATTAGAATTGGAGTTTCTGAACATGACAGCTCCGACTACACGTCCGTAAAAGAAAACGGAATACGTGATTTATCTGGACTCTGAAGAGATTCCATGTATGATAACAAGACGCTACAAATCTAACTTCACAAGTTTTAATTTTCAATTAAATCGTTCACAATTTGAATTAAAAAAAAATAAATAAATAAATGCACGGGCGTCTCCTGGCCCCGATGGCGCTGGCCTTCGAATGATCCAATCCGTGCAGTACGTATATCTTATTCGACCTCGTTAGGAAGCGTCAAAAGTCGCGTTATCCGAAAAGGAAAGTGCGACGGCATATGGTATATCGGTTACGCGGGCGCGTTTTATAGATTGCGCAACAAGTAATTCGCGCTTGTCAATAAAACTGATAAATTGTCAATCGCCGGGATTTCGATCGGTCGAGTTCATCGATATGCGATTTACGACGGACACAGCTGTTTCGTTTCAAGTCGAGCTTTTGAATCCGAGCACGTAAATTGATCAATTATGGTTGCTAAGTGGGTAATTGCCGCTCGGCACACTTCTTCACGCGTCTCTGAATTCAATTAGGAAGAAAAAAGCGCATTACGCATTACCGGTGCACATAAGCTGAAAAAGTTCTTTCCTAGCGTAAAACAATGTATATCGGCAGTTTTACACGCACGCTTGCGAAACTGAATAATTATGCGTTGAAAAAGAAAGGATTGAAAGGTGTATGAAAAGCAAAATTTATGGTGTTTGTTTTAATCGGCATTGTAAAGTCTAATCGCGACGCCGCTAATACGTATAATCGGCGCTTCCACTCAGTCTCCACTGTTTAACGCGCAAAGTACTCGTCATTCGCCGATTACAAAAAAACGGTAATTTATGTAAAGTATTAACGTATCGGTATTTCATAACTCTGTTTTTGCTACGGCATTCAAATAAAATCGATAAAAAATCTGAAACGCGGCGTACTTACGAATTAAGCTAAACCAACAGTTACCTCGGCACTAAAACTTCTTACATCCCAGGCAATTTTCGAGCGCAAATTTCTAGAATCGTAGCATCTCGGAGCACCGTTCTAAGAAGCGAAAGAAAAAAACCAACGTAGGAGGGGTTAAAAAAAGTGCGCGTCGCGAAAAAAAGAACGAGCAATAAAACAAATTGTACCGGGACGCCTTACGACACTCGGTGTAAAGTCGATTAGACCCGTTCGCGGGGATTATCCTCTCATCAACGCGGGCAGGTGTGGAGCAGGCGCATTTCGGCACGTCGCCGAAAAGTGAAAGCTAATTATATTCGTCGGGCCCCGGCTGCTCTCAATAAGCGAATTCATCGCGTGGGAGGGAGCCGCGTCCTTCGGGCACCTCTCGTGCTGTTCCCATTCAATCGGGCGCGCACTTTCCTCCTCAAAACGAAACGGACTGTTTACTTTCAACAACTGGAATTGCAAAAGGCGCGGGGTTCATTCACTTCGCGAGTTGCCCGCACCGCAGGAATTCACATGCGATGCCCCGAGTGAAGAAAAGCAGTTGCAAGATATCTCCGTTAATATACAGGGAAAATGTAGCGTTATTGTGATTTCACGAGCGAATTATTCGTTCGTGCGATGATTGGCAAACTAAACGCGGAACTGCCGATGCTTGTATATATAAGTGATTAAAAAAAAAGGAAACAGTATAATTGATTAATTAATATCGCGCGGTAAAATGGAGATTATACATCGATTTCAATAGAGCGGATAAATTGAAACGACCGGCTCATTGATACTCGCGGGTAAGCGCGGTAGTAAACAATAAAGTTTATCAATCGCTCGATAAATTATCCAATTATCCGTGAAAAGTAAATACAAAGTGTATTAAAAGCAAAATCTAACTAACGATCCGATCGCTCGCCGTTAAATCCCAATAGGCCGGCGCTTTATGCGCCTGACCGCGGCGAATAAATCTAAAATTGCCCAATCAATTAGGATAATGCGCGAGCGAATCCGAATCGAGAATCGAGGGGTTCCCGCGGCGCTCCCAATGCGAAACCCGCGGGGCGCGAGAGACTCGGTTCGCCGACCTTCACCTTAATGCGCGCAAAATAAGGGGGGAGAAAAAAAAACGAAATGAACGAGGAGTAGACGAGCGGTTGCGCCAGCCGGCGCGCCGACTCATCGCGCCTTTCGCGATCGCGTGCACGCACACCGCCGGCGCTCGCTCGACTTTTCCCATTTCCGTCCGCGGAAAACGTTTCCAGCCGATAAAAATGATGCTTAAGTTAGCGAGCGCAGTTTTTAGGCCTCTTCTGCGCTGGAAATTAAAGCGACACCATCGGAATTGCGGGATTTTTAGATACTTAGAAGTACCGATTGTCATAAGTTTGATATATACGTGAGAGACTTTTTGTTATTCTTAAAATATTAGCCATTAAATATTACTTAATAAAATACTAAAACTTATTAAACAGTACGTTAAAAATTTCACAAACTTACAATCTGTGAACAAAATACTATGCTGTCTAGTAAAATTTACTGAACTTTATGTAAAAATAACTGAAACATTTCTCTCAGTGCAGGAGAAAATAATATTATGGGTCGTTTTATATAACGATGACTTTAATGTGCAATAACGCGTGGTGCACTTGTTTCAAATTTTTTCACTAAAGTACATTCAAAAAGGATAGTCAACGAAATTTCTGTATTTTTGAAAATAGTTTATGAGGTGAAAAGATGGATGGGAGTCCGCCGCGGTTCCGCACTTTACGCGCGGTTTCAAGATGCCCGGATACGTGGACCCGCACGCAATGGCATCTTTTTTTATACGCGAGTTCACTGGGAGGAAATGAAGTACGAGCGATTTTCCGGAAACGTCAGGAGTTGAGGCATTAAAAGCTGGGATTTATGCGATCGGATGAAGTGTTTACGGCGGGGAAGGAAAGCAGGAAGGTTCGGGTCGTTTGGGGAATTTCATATTTATGCAAATACACTTGTCGGACTGCACTACGCCGTTAAATTCTTTGATTTATTAAGATAACAAAATGCTATTTGCCTTCGTACCTTGTTTATTGTGATTAATTACTATTATTATTGATCAAAATGTCAATATCAACATAAAATTGTATAATTAGGTGTACTGAAAAAAAGTTTTTTAATTAGCTGCAGATCTATTATAGCAATTTCAAAATCAATCGCCATTGTTTCAGGATTGAAAAAGCTGCGAGACAGTGCCAAACAAGCGAATCCCGCCATCAGAGTCGTTTTTTCTCTCACCGACAGTCATGAGATACTGAAGACTTCTGCTGCGGCAAGACAAGAAGCGGCCGCTCACTTGGTCGAAGTACTCAAGGAGGTAAGACGGGATGAAATTTCAAACGATTAACCGAGATAATTAAGGCGTTTCGCTATTTTTTTTTTACTTTTAAACCCACCCGCCCTTTTATTACAATCCGGAATTTCTTAACGTTTAAGCTTGCTCAATCTCATTATACATGCATTGTTATTCGAACGCTCAATCTGATATTTAAAAATTTTTTACTTTCTCAATTGTTTTGTAAAAATCCTATAAAAAAATCTCCTTCTTTGTACCCTCGGCCGAAATTAATTCGTTAAAGATATCCCGTAAAAGGTAACGTCATACGAAAAATCATATGTAAAAAAAAAACAAAAAGAAATCGAAATTTTGTGTACAATTTTTCAGATATTGTTGCCTTTTTCGGAGCAACGTTCTAAAAGAATTAAATTCGGTTTAGTGTACACCAAACTGCGCGAGTACGTCGCGGGAAGGTGAACGACGATAAAAAAGAAAAAAAATAGCAAACGCGCGCGGTGACGCAACGCGAAAGCTCGTTACAGGGGCGGCGTACGCGTAGCGGCGATCCGTCACCTCGGGGAAAGCCCCGCCGCGGAGGAGCTCGAGGCGCGTCGCCGCCGACCGTGAAAGTGAATCGGTCCGCGAGATTATTGCGCGGAGCGGGGAGGGAAAATAAAAAGGTGGCCGCGAGCGACGCGAGTTCGACGGCCCGGAGCGATTTCGAGGCCTTTTTGTCTCCCTCACCGCTGCGGGGCCTCCGCGTATTTTTCAAACCAATGAATTACGTCTCAATTGTCAGCGGCCGCTCGTACGTCAGCCCCCTTTTTCCCTTTTTTTTACCCCGTGCAACTGACGCCTTTCATTCGCGGTGGCAATTTTCCGTATTTACGCGAGCGCATTTTTTTTTCTCTTGTATTGTCGCGGGACTCGGGCGAGGATGGATTATCGCGCCTTTTCACCGGTACGCACGCGACTGCTAATTGATTATGGTCCGGTAATTTTTTTTAATTGATTAATTGCCCAATTGGACGAGGTTACAAGAAAACTGCAGGAGGATTTATAATTACGTAAATTGCGGTGGAAAAATGTCCGCTACGCGTGCGTGTCAATTATGGATAAGTACGATACGTTGTTTGCGGAATATAACGGTTGAAAAATCTGCAGGTTCAAGCTTTGTCCCACGAATAAATTACGCTATTCAATCTCTTGAAATTTAAATTCAATATTTATCCTTTTATCCGCGAGATGAATTCGATCAACATCAATAGATTCGAGCAGTTTTGCGAATAGCGATTAAAAAAAAAAAAGAAACAAGTGCAACCATTCAGTTTTGCATTATTAATGTCTTTAGAACTTTATAATACACTTGAAAATAAGTGCGGCGATCGTAAAAGAACGGCGCGAGTCTGAAATTTACGGTCATGAATAATGAAAGCGAACTTTATAAATCGCCGCGCAGGATTTTCCAAATCGTCGCGAGGAAACTCGCAAAGCGTTGCAGAATCAATCGGGTCCGCTCGTTGCGTTGTAAAAGAGTCCACGTTTACCATTTTTTTTTTCTCTGCCCGCCCAAGGTCGACGGAGTGGAGCTGAACGCGACGGCCGGCAGCAAGGAGAAGCTCGTCTCGTTCGTCCGCGGCCTGAAGGACGAGCTGGCGAACAAGAGCCTGGACAGGATGATCCTCTTGGCGCTGCCTACGAAACCCGAGGACTTGGCCAAGCAATTCGAGCTCAAGGAACTCTCCAAGTGCGTCTTTATGCTCCTTTTTGCATTAATCACCGTCGTTTATGTATCGCCCTCCCTTTTTTTGCGCCCGGCCGGATTAACGACTCGCCGCTTCTTTTATGCGTTTCTCACGCCTTTGAGAGGCGCGGACAATGCGTCTTTAGCATTGAAAACGACGTCCCGCGGCATTGGGTGCAAGAATGCTGATGAATGAAATAGCGGCGCCTCGTCTTGTGTAACGCCTCGGGCGAAAAGAACCCGGTTGGTCCGAATTTTCAGATAATATAATAAGGGAGAACGGCGAGAAATGGGACACGGCTGATAATAGGACACCTGAAAAAATTAGGTGTAAAGCAAACAAAAAATCGTGAAATTAAAGAAGTTAATAATTCAAACTGAAAATAATAGACGAAAAATACTAGTTCTTTTGAAAGGATAAAGTTTTGGATGTTCTTTTATTCCACACCAAGTGTACGCTTAATCATGTAGACGAATAAATGAGTTTAAACATTTTAAAAATTTACGTAAAACGTGTCACGCAACACTTCTATAGCTTTATAAAAAATCGTAAATTAACAATAATTTATTACTAAAATAAAAGGTAATTGTTCACGTTTTATTCCTATTATTATTTGTATAGTTTCTTATTTAATGGCTTTGACTGTAACACTTCTGTGCCATTTATAACTTATAATTGTTACGCTTTTTTTCTACATTTTTTCTTAGACCTCGTAAAGGATATAGCATTCAAAACGTTGTCCTTTTGAAATTATTAGTAATTTTTTTATTATATTTCGCCGTTTGCGTTACTAAATTTTCTAATATTGCATGGTATTATTATGCAATTGCATGTTAGAATCCTTTTCTCTAACGACTTCCACACTCGGTGTTAAAATAAATAGTATCTATAAAAAAGTTCTTTTTTCGAACATAAAATGGTGAAATGACTTAAATATAGATACACTACTGCTTTATCGTATGTATTTTCCATTGAAAATAAAATTCTTTTTATCGTGCTGTTTGCTTAAGTAAGTAAACCGCTTGCTTTATTAAGTGTCCCAATCTGCAACAATTATGTCGCTGCCAAAGTGTCCGCCAGTGTAATAGCTCTCGGCTCATCTGGTTCGTCTTAAAATTAATCATCAGCTCGTCGTCACCCTACATTCGATGAATCGCGCGGCATCAGCCAGAGGCCAGCCCTCCTCTCGGAGTACAATCGACAATTGGAATCGGCGCATCGGGCGCCGCGCGTCGCCGACAAATTGCCGGGCTAACTATGGTAAAGAAACGCGCGGCGAACGATCGCTCTCGAGAGTGCAAAAGGCAGGGCCGCGCCGCGGATGCATCGGGAGGACGCGACGTGACGCCGGCAGGGCGTAGTGTCTCGCCGACGCAATTGGCCTCGTTCGCGGAGCGCCCGATGGGGTCTGGGTCATGCGGCTGGAATGCGCCGGGGATGCTGCAACCGCCCGACCGCCTGCACCACTTTCGCGCGCGTCACAGATATCCTCCTTGAATATGGATGGGGAGGGAGTCTGACGCATCCGAGGATCGCCTTCGTCGTGACATAACGCACCTTTTCGCTCGGTGCTTTCTTTATTTTTAACGACGACTTTGTCGGGCTGACTCTGCACTAATTGCGCGGGTAATCGAATTGATACGAGACTGATTGTTACGTTTTGCTAATTGTATATACATGAAGCTTCAATCTTTATCTTTGTTAATTTTCTGATTATTATGAAATTTATTTATAAGGAGTGCTCAGTCATCTTATTATAAGTTTCTTTAAGTTTATGAATATATGAAATCAATTTTATAAAGAATAAAGTAATAAATAACGTCAATTATTCACTAAAAATATTGATAGATAGTATAAATAGTTAGATATATTTAAATTGATATGTGACTAATGGAACACTTTTTTGACAGGTACGTCGATCTTTTTACGGTAGCGACGCATTACTTGAGAGATAGCGATGAATCTTATCGATCATTCCATCCATCACGGCTCATGGGCCTATTCGACATGTTGAATACCGACAGTTTGGTGGATCTTATCAGCGGCATGGGAGCGCCAAAACAGAAAATACTGATATCAGCGCCTGCAAGTGCTTATACGTTCACGTTGAAAAATGCGGAGGACAATACGCCGAGATCATCGACCATCGAAGAGCAGCCCACCAGGATTGATCGGAAAAAAGTGCGAATTATTTGTATTTAGAGAAGGAGTAAGCGGAGAGCGAGGTATAACGAAGCCGGAAGTAACATGTATAAAGATTTTTTCGAAAAAAAAATTGGTAGCGATTGTACTTCAAAGTATAAACGAAAAATGTTTTAATTTTGGATATTTTTGAATGTTTTAATTTAAAAATATTTTAGCTAATTTTTTTAATACAATATTCTTCGATATAGTTTTCGTTGAAAATTAACCCTCAATTACGTTACACCGATTGTGTTAATCCAAAATATATTACTTTCTTTAATCGACGTACAGAAGGTTTAAGCATTTTTATACCGCTCTCCGCTATTATGTTATACATTTTTTGACAAAGCTAACTAACAATATTCTATTTATGTATTATGAAGCTGTGCGATGCGATGAACAAAGACGAATGGACTGTGGAAAGAGACGAAGATCTCACAGCCCCCTACGCTTTTAGAAACACTACGTGGATTGCTTTTGAAGATGAGACTTCGTTAAAAATTAAGGTCAATATAATGATTAATTTTTTATTTTGTCAATATTATATTTAAATTTGTTTATAAATTTATTTATACTTTCATAAAATAGATTTTAACTAGTTAAACAAATGATTAAATTAAAACGTTTTTTAACAGGCGAAATATGTAATCTTGAGAGAATTGGCTGGTCTGGCTCTGAGAGACGTGGAGAGCGATATGAAAAATGACTGCGGATCGCCATTGGCGCGAACGGTACATCAAGCATTCACAGAAATGAAAAGAAAATCCAGAGAAGTGGTGCTTTCGTCGTTGGAGAAGGATTTAAAGGTAAATGACTTGCTTCATTCATTACACTAGCTGCGGTTAAAAATGTAAGTTTACTATGCCAGCAAGTAGTAAGTACAATAGCTCAGTCGATAATGGAAGTGGAGTTACTCAGATAAAAGTGAAAGGCTATATTGCATCTTTTAGCTTCTACCAATAAAGTAACAAGTATATTATAATGCCGGCATCTGTAAGCGCATTAAAAATTGTTCTTCTAAAAATTGCTTTATTCATATATAGTTAAATACAGTTAAATTAAATTATTATCAGCTTATATCAGCTTGTGTAAATATTTTAAATTATATGAATTTAATTGAATGACAAAATATTTTTAAAGGGATTATTATACCTAATCTACAGATTATTTGTAAAACTAGTGTTTTAGTAAATAGATACTGGTGTATCTGATAATATGAGAGACGATTTACTTAGTTGAAAAAAATTGAATTTTATGAACTAAAAAAATTTGTAAACAATTCACATAGTTATGGATTGAAAATTGTAATCGTTTGTGAATAATATCGTCGAAAACTCTTTTATTTATCATTTAATATTTTTCATCTTTAATAAACATTAATGTACTATTGTTATTAATACTTATTTACATATTTAATTATTAATTTTAGGGTACTGAAATCACTTATCCAAGGCATGTAAGATCTTCCGACTTTAGAATCGTACGGGTAGTAGACACTCAAGGAAAAATTCGTGCGGTGCGAGAAAACACTCAAACGGCTTTCACATGTAGCCGACAAGGATACTTTGTTCATCCTAAAAGCTGCAATAGGCAAGTTGAATAATAGAAAGTAACTTTGTTTTGATCCTTCATACAATTATTTTTTTTAACGTTCTCTTCAATTTTACTTGAAAAGGTTCTACCGATGTGTAAAATTCAATCAAGAAGTCGACGATTACTCTGTCTTCGAGTTCGACTGTCCTGCCGGATTGGCTTTTGATGAACGTGCAGAAGTTTGCGTGTGGCCAGGATCATTATCCCAAGGTTCGGCATGCCCGGGAAGCAGTGAAATCGAGCCTGTACCTCGTGGCAGGTTTACATGTCCAAGCCAACCTGGTTTTTATGCAGATCCCCAAAACTGTAGATGGTTCTTTGCCTGCTACGATCTTGGTAAAATTTTTAATCTTCATATAATGTATAAAGACATTCTAATATAAGAAATTTCCAAAATATTTTTTGTATATTTTAATTAATTGCATTATTAGTTATTACAGCATTAAATTAATTTTTTAATTAAAATTAAATATTCCAGGTGGTCCTGAAATGGTTCCTTATGAATTCCGTTGCCCATTCGGCTTGGTTTTTGATGAACACAGATTAGTCTGCGAATGGCCCTGGAAGGTGCCCAATTGCAACGGTCATGGACACGGCGACGGTCACAGTATATATAACTTTGGTGGAAATTACGGTGGGCAAGCAGCCCACATTCCCCAAGGAGGAATAGTAGGTCAAGGTGGCTTCATTGGACCTGGAGGATTTGCCGGGCAAGATTATGAAAACTTTGGCGCCTACGATAAACAAGAAGGTCATGCATTTGCTGCAGGAGCTGATTACGATGGCAAATTTGGTCAAAGCTTCCACGGAGCTGGTGGCGATGACTCGGGGGCAGATTACGACGGACAAACTTTCAGCCAGGCTGGAGCTGGAGCTGGATTCGATGGGCAAGTCTATAACGCTGCCGGAGCTGGAGCCGGGCAAACTTACAACACTGCGGGAACTGCTGGATCTGGAAATACATACGACGGGCAAACGTATAACACAGCTGGAGTTGTTGAATCTGGAGCGGGATATGATGGGCAAACGTACAATAGTGCCGGATCTGCTGGAGGTCAAAACTTTAATGCTGGTGGCACAGTACAATCAGGAACAGGAGTAGATTACGATAATCAAAACTTCAATTCAGGCAGTATATCTGGATCTGCAGCAGGATACGATGGACAAACGTACAATAGTGCCGGATCTGCTGGAGGTCATAACTTTAATGCTGGTGGCACAGTACAATCAGGAACAGGAGTGGATTACGATAGTCAAAATTTCAATTCAGGCAGTGTTTCTGGATCTGCAGCAGGATACGATGGGCAAACGTATAATGGTGCTGGAGCTTCTGGAACAGGCGGAGCTCAGGGAGGTCAAAACTTTAATGCAGGCGCTGGTGTAGAAACAGGAACAGGCGTTGACTACGATGAACAAAACTTTAATAAAGGCAGTGCCTCCGGATCAGCAGGATACGATGGTCAGACTTACAATTCTGATGGAGCCGCATATGATGGCCAAAACTATAATGCCGCCGGTGTTACTGCTTCTGGAGCTGGATTTGATGGTCAGACGTACAATTCTGCAGGAGCTGGATACGATGGACAAACATTCAATGCAGGTGGTGCTGCTGTGACAAATGCAAATGCCAATACTCAAAATTTCAATAGTAACGGAGTTACTGGATCCGGAATTAATTATAATACAGGATCTGCTGGAGCTACGGGAGGGTATGATGGACAAACTTTCAATGCAGGTGGTGCTACTGTGACAAATGCAAATGCCAATACTCAAAATTTCAATAGCAATGGAGTTACTGGATCCGGCATTAATTATAATACAGGATCTGCTGGAGCTACGGGAGGGTATGATGGACAAACTTTCAATACAGGTGGTGTTAGTGTAACAAATGCAAATGCCAATAGTCAAAATTTCAATAGTGTTGGAGTCACTGGATCAGGAGTTAACTATAATACAGTGACTACTGGAGCTGCGGGAGGATACGATGGCCAAAGTTACAATGCCGGTGGAGCTAATGCAGCAACGTTAGGTCAGGATGGACAAACTTATAATGCAGCCGGTGGAAGTGACTTTTCTGCAGATTACGATGGCCAAAAATATGAAAACCCAGAGTTAGACTACAACGGACAAGATTATAATAACAACGGAGCAACAGCTGGCGTCAATCTAGGAGCTAATGGTTTTAATAATCAAAATGTAAATATTGGTGGTTCAGACAAAGGAATTGCAACAAATTTAGCTGATTACGATGATAATCGTGGTACTACAAGCGGCGTTTTCAGCGGACAAAATACTGCTTTCAATAGTCAAGAAAAAATTCAGCCTACGCAGTTTAATTCAGCAGGTACAGTTTATAATAACGATGTAAATACTGGATATACAGCTGGAGTGAACGGTGGATTTAGAGATGTGACTACTGGGTATGCAGGTAGTACAGCTGGAGTTACAATTGGAGCCGATAATTTCGCTGAAGGCGTAAGTTCGACGAAAGGCGTGACCCCACAAAATACATTAATTACAGCTGGAAGTGTCGGCACTAATTACGGCAGCAACATTCAAACTGGAAATACGGATTACAATGCTTTTACAGCTACAGGACAAACTGGCTTGTTTAAAGCTGAGAATGACAAAGCTACGGTGGGCATTAAAGGAAGTACGTCTAATGTTGGATTATCCACTGCTAACTACGGAAATGCAGTAGACGAACAAAGTAGCACTGGGTTATTTAGACCTGAAAACACGCAGATTAGTGGAAACGTATATAATTCAACGTATAATGCTGCTGCAGGTTATCCTACGTCAACAATTATACCGTTTGCAACACAAGAAAATAATTTTAATCCGACCATCAACGGCGTAATACCCCCTGTCAATTGTAAGTCACTTATTTTAATTAAACATCTACTAACAATTCATACATGTATGTATAATCATCATATTCGATGTAGCGGTTATATACCAATTACAAATGGCTATGGGACTTACATCATCTGAAATTTTCGGTAAGGAGTATAAGAATCAAGCCGAAAAAAGTTTTGCGACACTTGGACAAACTCCAGCCGGATTTGTGTCAAATGGACGGACACAAAGCATTAATAATTTCAATCCCACAACAAACATTTATGATTATTCAAAAGTTAACTTAGGTAATTTTCAAAACTTCCCTAAAATTTGTAAAAAAGAGTATATTATAATCAAAACTAAACATATTTATTAGTAGTATCTTTTAAAGATTTAAATTTTGATCTGTGATTTTAATAACATTAAACTTAATATTTTTTTTTTAAAAGATACTACGTTAATAATTACAAAATGTTAGACCCATCGGCCATCCCATGCACATAATACTTAAAAAGTATCATTTACTAAAGAAAATTCAAAGTTAAAACCTGTGATATATTAAAAAAACGAACAACATTGAATTATTTTGATTTTCTAGCTGGTGCTTCGCCTTCCATCACATTAATTCGAGATGGAGCTTACACTGGTAGTTCAACGATTGCTCCATCCAATTTGAATACTGCTGAGGGTATAACAAATACATACGGAAAGTCTCAATATGGCGAATCCGCCATCACTTCGGCTAATAATGATATTACGAATTTCCGAGAATCGACCAACAGTATAGTAAATACTGGATCAACTAGTGGCGTTCTTTACAAAGAAGGAGCGAATGAAAATCCTTATAGTACATCCACTCCTAGTTCAGTAACTCAATATACACGTCCGCAGAATTTCAACGAACAAAGTAATAACAAAAAATATTTAAAATATCTTACCATTTCTCTTATTGTTTAATATTCATTTTTATTTTTTAACGTTACAGGTACACCTGTACCAGCAGTAGTACCCTTAAATAATAACGCAGGCCCATCAGTTGAACTTGATAACTCCGGCATATTTGGATCTAATCTTGCTGGTTCCACTCAAACTACTAGATATAAGACTAACGAATATTACGATAATGGAGGACGTGGCACGATTCGCTACAATAATGGAATAACCGCAAGCAAAGTAACCGAGAATGACATTCAAGATTACAGAACTCCTTCATACACGGGAATTCCAAATTCATTTATCATAAACGCTGGAAACGGAGAAAATACTCAATCAACTATTCAACAGTATGATAATACCGAACAATCTGGCCAAGGAGTTTTCACGAAAGAAGGTTTCACAAAAACCGGTCCAACGAAAACTGGAATTACAACAGCACAAGTGGGTGGCAGTGGCAGCTACGTTATTGGAACTGGTTCACCGCGACCAAGACCCAATCCGCAATTTATTGGAGAAAGTGCTTTCGCCACAAGTTTCGGTACTACGGGAAGTTCTAATAATGAAGCCGGCGGAAGTGCAACGAATTTCGGCACAAAACCAAATCCTCAGCTGGCTGGAGGAAACTTTGCTGCGACTGGAGGCACATCAAACTTTGCAGATGCTAAAACTACTATAAACATTGATAGTTCCGTAAACGCCGGAAACTTTGGAACAAGGCCAAACCCTCAACTAGTTGGACAAAACTTTGGCACGACTGGAGGCGCAAACTTTGCTGGAAGCACAGTAAATTTCGGTTCAAAACCAAATCCACAGTTGGCTGGAGGGAACTTTGATGTAAATCAAGACTTGACAAACTTTGCAAATGCTCAAACGACTGCGAACTTTAATGCTGCTGGAAATACTGCCAGCTTTGGAGCGAGGCCGAATCCTCAACTAGTTGGAGGAAACTTTGGTACAACTGCTGGAAGCCCAGTCAATTTTGATACAAAACCGAATCCTCAGCTAGCTGGAGGAAACTTTGGTGTGACTGGAGACGTATCGAGCTTTGCTAATGCTCAAACGACTGCGAACTTTAATGCTGCTGGAAACACTGCCAGCTTTGGAGCAAGGCCGAATCCTCAACTAATTGGAGAAAACTTTGGTACTACTGGAAGTGCAGCAAACTTTGGCGCTGCTGGAAGCACTGTGAACTTTGGTACAAAACCAAACCCCCAGTTTGCTGGCGGAAACTTCGGCACGGCTGACGGAACTAGCGGCGTAACTAATTTCGGAGCAAATAACGAAGCTGAGGGTTACTCTTATCCGAAGCCCCTGGTTCAGTTAGAAATCAACAGTCAGTCAACAACACCTAGCGCGGCAGGAAACAATTATTTTACACCCACAACTCCTTCCTCTCTTTCGACCGTTCAATCGTTTGAAAATGAAAATTCTGTCATCATCAAATCAAACGAAGAAAGCGTTAAAGGCTTCAGTTCTACACCGTCGCCAATAGGGTATACAACTGATCAATTGGAGAATTTCAAGACGACATTATTCCAAGCTACTAATCTACCTCAGAGAGTATCGACTGTACGACCGGTCATTGATACTGGCTCTAAAACGATAATTTCATCTACACCCATACCGGCGATTGTCACTCCAGAGAGACAAACTTATCAGACAGATAATTTATCCACTACTCCAAAGACCTATCTGGCCGTTGGTGTTAATTTTAACGAAGAAAATGATTATTCTACAAGTTTACAAAGCTCGAGCGATATCTCTGACTATTCAGATGTAACGTCTAATTTCGACCAAGGTAATTTTGGACAGAAAATTGCGGGACAAACGAAATTCACAAATAATTACAAACAAACAACGGCAGGTGCTGCAGAGGTAATGATTAAACAAGATATTATACAATATAAAAATTTAAATTTATTATTAATGAAATATAAAATTTTAGGGAAATCAAAATAGTCCATTAATTACATCCGCTCACGAAGATTATAATAGTTATTACACTGAAACTGGAATCGATTCAACTGCCCAAACCGGATTTACGCGTAATAACCAAGCAAGTAAATTAGAGTCTGAAGTAACCTTACCAAAACAGGTAAAAAAAATACTCTTTATAATTTTGAGCGAAAAAATGTTTAAATGTAGTTTTATAATAAATATGTTAATCATTGAATTTCAGGTTTATATTCCGTCGACTACCTTGGCACCCGTAGTTGGTCTTACATTCAGAAAACCAATAACCACTGAATTTTCTCAAGGACAGTTTGGCGGATCATCAGCAAGTACTATTTCTCAAAATAGTAATACAGATAATTTCGTTTCTAGAGGATCAGCTAATAGAATTTTAAACAATCAAGACTCATTCGGTATACTTTCTCAAGGAGAGGGCAACCGAATTTTGAACAACCAAGCATCCACGAGTTTCCAAGGATCTTCTAATAACGCATTTTCTAATGGTCAATTTTCAGGAGATTTCTCATCACCTGGCTCCTCAAATAGAATCGCAAGCAATCAAGCTTCCGCCAACTTCGCCTCCCAACAGTCCAACGGTGTTTTCGGTAATCAAGCTACAGTGAATTTCACTCCTAGAGAACCAGCTAACAGAGTTTTGACCAATCAAGCTCCCGCAAATTCCTTTGCTGGACAAAATCAAGGATCAATAAGCCAGACCAGAACACTGATTGGATCAAATGTTGTAACGTCCATCGACGCGGCTGAATTTAATAACAATCTTCGCCAGAGTTCTGGAAATCAAGATAATTTAAGAATCATCGCGGAATTTAATAGAGCTGGAGTCTTAAACGCTGGCAAGGTGCAGCTGAGTACCACGCCTGCGCCAGAAATTACTACCTATGCTGGAGATTACAGTAAAGCACGAGTTCGCTTTACATCTTCTGCCTTTAATTCGCAAAGTCAAAGCCGAAAGGTCATAGTAAAACTCAGCGACTTGCATCCGCTAATTCTGGGAAAACTGGGAGCCGAGTGCACGTGCAAAGCTGATCCATTCGCGATATTCCGTGGTCCGAGCAGGCAGCCACTGCCTATCATTTCGCAAAATCGTGGACCCGTTGATCTTTCCAACTATGACGAGAGTGAAATTTACGTCGACGTTAATAATGATAAGGAAACCAATCGGGAATTCGATCTGATTGGAAACGTACCGTCGAATAGGCTTCTAAAAATTAACGCTCAATCGTACGTCGACGACAGCAGCATAGTTGTAACCTCGAGAGGTGAGCCTTCGTCAACCACATATTTACCACCAACCACTGGAAGGCCATCATCTACTGCTTATCTTCCACCCTCTTCTTCTTACCTGCCATCGACAACAGTAAGGCCGTCGACCACTTATCTACCCCCGGTAACACCGGCGAACGTTTACCTGCCTTCCTCAACCGAAGAACCTTTCTTCGATGACAATCAGGCATTTTTGAATGCGCAAACTCGAGAACGTCAACCCTTGCTGATCAGAGTCGAGGATGACAAGTTCGGTAGAGCGTCGGCACGCGGCAGATCAGGAAAATCTCTGACGGATGGACCGATAGGATCGCCGAACGATTTGAGAGATCGGGGAGCGTCGTTCGAACGCTACGGACCCGGAGGCTTGCGAAGCAACGACGAGACGCTGCAGGGCAGCCTCGACTGCGCCCGCGCCGGCCTCTTCAGGCATCCTAAATTCTGCAACAAATTCTACGCCTGTCACTGGGACGAGTGGAAGAAGCGCTTCACGCTGCACGTGTTCAACTGCCCGGTTCATCTGGCGTTCGACGCGAGCGCAGGAGCGTGCAACTTCCCGACCAAGGGTCCCGCTTGCCAAGACAACAAACTCCTCGTGTAGAGGAGCGACGCTGCGCGCGCGGTGTCCAAGTAAAAGCGCTTTAATACCGAGTGATCGACGCGGCGTGTCGGACCATGCTGAACTAGGAATTACGTAACTGTTAAATAATTAAGCAGATGAATGAGTTTTACAGCCAGCGATTTTTCAATAACACTTTCGAATATATTTTACGAACAATTTTAAAGCTACATATTTTTATAGTATTTATTTTTACTTTTATTTTTATTAAATTGAAGTTCGTTTACTAGTTCTACTAATGAATAACTCTTTCCGAAACAACGAGTACTCACAATCAAAGTATGAATATATGTATGGATAGTGGAGTAATAGAATATCTGAATACGTAGATCTTTATGCAATTTTTTAACGTTTAAGAGCGTTGCATTAGAGGCGCTAGTCGTTGATAAATAAGTTTAAGTTGAAAGGCATGAAAGATTTTTAGAGAAGTTATATTAATGTGCCTGCATCTTAACGGAACGTACTTAATTCCGTTTATTAAGACCTATATATTTTACTTTTTCGAAAGTAAAATTCAAACAAACGTCTAAGAGCTTAATTAAGGAGAAAATTATTTTTTACAAAATACTGTAAATAAGAATTACGTAAATTGCGTGGAAGATAAAAAAATTGTAAATATAATTAAAAGAATTTTATTTGTCAAAACTCTCGTAAATTTTGCACGAACGAGTGGAGATTGTGAACCTATTGAAAGGAGGAAATTATGTGCCTAATAGTTTGTATTGTAAATTAGTAATACGTAATATAAGATTGGACATTTTGTATATAAATAAAGTATGCGCTTGTATGTAACTAAGGTGAAACATTGTGTTTTTCATTTTTCACAAAGGCTCGGATAATTGTATTTTCTTAGAAAAAAAATCTCACCGTTGTGTAATTAGAAAATTTGGAGAAAATTTTCCCTTCGTACTTTCAACCGATTTGCCACTCAATTTCAGTTATTTGTTCAGACGAAGGAGTTAAATAATTTATAAGCATGAATAATGACGGGAATTAGCTCGGCGGTGCAGCGCCGGCAATTCTCTAAACAGCCGAGTGAATTTGAAACCGAAGTAGAACGGCGCCTAAGAAAGTTTTCTCGGATGAAAGAGAAATTTACGATGATAGCGCGCGCAAAAATAAATTAGCTTAGCGCGAGAAAAATTACCCCCGCGACGCTGCTCGTTTCGTTTAAAAAAAACATCTGGCTTTAATAATGAGCGATTGAGAAAAAGAAAGAAAAAAAAATAAATAGGGAATTACCATAACCGGTTGCGCGTTACGCGAGAAAGACATAGAAAGCCCGATGCTGGTTCAGTGAACCGCGGCGCTGGGCGAGCAGACCATTGGTCAACGTAATTAAGCAATAAGGTGTTTAAGGAGCATTTTAGTTAGCATAACAATTGCGCAGCGGTGGGATCTCCTTTGTCCGCTTTTATTTTAAACCCGAGCGTTTTACAACAGCGTCGGTGTCGTAAACGATCCGCCCTACGCCCGTCGAAAAGCCGCAGCGTTCGCCGTTACCGATTTCCGAAGGAACGGATTAGAGGCCACCGCGGAACAATGGTTTTTCTACGCGGCCGCTCGACGACGAGGGGAAAGGTGAAAGGGCCGTGTAAGGGTGTACCATGCGCGGAGACGCGTGCGTCGGGAGTAGCACGAAACAAAAAGCAGGAGAGAGAGAGAAAAAAGAAAGAAAGGGGAAGTGGAAGTATGTAAGCCGAAATGGAAAGTATGTCGGCTAAAGTGAGGGTGCTCCGATGACCTACTGATACCGTTTTCGATTTCTTTTTTATTTAACGCAAAACGTGTCTTACCTTATAGGATAATTTTTTTCCATTTAATTACTGGCTCCTTTTGTCACAATTTTTTTTAAATTTTTCAAAGAACCGATCGTGCAGTGGGTCAAAGGTAATTCGATACCTCAGACGGTCCATCGTATTACCGTTTACCTCGTTACGCTTTTATCGCTACGGTGCCAGTTATTATGCATTTTATAATTATTTGAGAAACATGTGTAATTTGGAAAAGAAACTAAGCTATATTTAATACAAGATAGTAATGGGATGATTTCAAGAATAACAATAAGGTAAAATTTCTTTTAATAATATCTTTATTTCATCGCATTGTTGCAAGAATAAGAATAAAAAGAAAGTTGGTTGTTAGACAGGTAATGCGTCGTTTACAAATAATGACTTATTAACAATTGAAGTAAGCAATTACATCGTCACTGTATCCATTGCAATTACATTTCATATGTTCTTTGTTACACCATTAGTAATGATATAGCAATTACACAAAAAGTCAATAAAATGTTGCCATAAATCACTAAAAATATTAATTAATTATCAATTAAGGCAATATCATTGATAAATTTCATAATTCATATTACAACCAAAGCGCAGATACTTAAATCAAAATCGCAAACATCTGTTACCCAATAACTGTTAGATTTTGACAAAATTTTAACAAAATCTTCTGCAATCGCACGGCTAACTTTGATCAATTTTAAAATTTCGCTATCGCGATTTCCCATACCTTTCACAAATCTTCAATTTTAAAATCTAAACTTAAAACAGCGAATTTTCATCCGCGCACTGCCAAAGGACTCTCTCCCTTCAGAAACTCCGTCTTCCCTAGCTCTGTCGTCAAAACGACGCGAATCGAGGAAACAAAAGGAAAATCGTCGCGGACGAGATGAAATTGTAGTAAAACGTTGCACGGGTGGCCGAGGAAGGAGGCTGTAAAAAAAAAGTTCGCCGGTGAGCGGGGAGGGACACGGCCGGTCGGCTGCGTGGAAGGAGGCCAGTAGGGGTCCCGCGGGCTCGGAAGTGATATAAAGACGGGGCCGCGCGCTCGGACTCCCAGCGGACGCGGAGAAATCGGCGCGACGAGAGGCGGGAGCGCGGCGCCGCGGCTCGATCCAACATCAGGGCCCCCGCAGACGCGCGTCCCGCTGCGTACGAGCGCGCTGCAGTGTCCCGAGGAGCCGCTCATCGGTTCATCATGTGAGTAAATATTTACATTTATTTTTTTTTAGACCTGTATTTGTTTTTGTTGTTTTGCTTTAATCATTGCAACAACTTGTAGAACATATTAAATTTTATAATATACAGATGTTAAAATGTGAAAAAGCGGAAAACGTATACTATAATCGAGAGAAAAGTGAGCCAATCAAGCTTTATATATATTTTTTTTTAATAGTGTGATTTTTCATTAGAGTGAAGCAATTTTTTTTATTTTTCTCACTTTAGGTGGCATGGCGAAGTGTAGTCCTTTTTTCAATTGCAATTTCAAACTTATAATATAATTTTTTTAATTTATCACCTCACCTTACCTCACTGGTTTAAAGGTAATTTCTTTTTGGTCGAGGTAAATAAAAAATATTTAAGTTTTAAAGCTTAAGTGATTAAGTTTTCCTACTTTTATTATTTATATTCTTCATTAATCATTGCAATATTTGTTAAACGCAATTATTGAATTTTTATAATTTATTATTAACTATTTCTTATACCATATGTTATCTTCTACCTCTTCTTTTTCTTTTATTCTAACTTTAATTAACGTAAATAGTTCATCATTTTCATAATCAATGAATAATAAATAATTCACGAAATTGCGAATTAATAAATAACATTACATTGTTTCTTTCCATTCAATTCTATAACAACGTCATTGTTTTGATATCAGAACATTTGCTTTATAAATAATTCACACCTTATTGCGTGTAAAGCTGCTTACATAAGGCGCAATTACCGCGCAATCGTCAACAAGTAGAATAAAAAAAGTTATTAGCGATATGCAAACTGCATAAAGTCTTCCATCACTGCCTCAGCCAGCGGTATTAATAATTGCGTAACAAAAGATTTCAAATTTAATTGACAGCTATTCTATTTTTACTTGCTAATAACATCAGAGCTGCGCGCTCGAAAGGAAAACTCGGGACGAGTCGCCGCGTCGGGCTCTCTTAATAATAAAATCTTCTATTCAAATTCTATTTAAATGTTACTAATCCTCAATTTCAATTTAACCGTTAAATTGCGCCCGGCGGCGCGTTCGCGTCGACCCGTCATCGCAACGCGGCGCTAATTCATCCGCGCACGCGACGCAACGAGTCGCTGCCTCCGACGCACTGGTAACGCCGTTCACCTCTCGCAATCGCCCCCGGTTCGAACAAATTACACCGCGTGTCCGCTCGGTGATCAAAAACAAAAAAAAGGAAGAAAAATAGACACGGCCGCGGGGAGCAGCGTTTCGCAAGCGCCGCGCCAAGGCGAGAATTTCGTTGACAAGAGCGGCGACCAGTTTATGCGAGCCGAGCCCTTCCACGCGGTGTATACGATATACTACGCGCGACGTCACTCGCCTTGAGCCTCGGAAAAGTGAAAGGTTGCCCGTGCGCGCGTGCGCTCCTTTTCTCCCGCTCGCGGGCCTTTTTTCGCGCGCGAGGGCTGCGTGAAAAAAAGGCCGAAAGGGAGAAGGGGAGAAGGAGCCAAAAAGGCACTTTCTCTCCGAGTAGAAAGCGGAACAGTCCGGTCGGACCGATCGACCGTGAGCGCGGCTGGACGCGTCGCGACGCCTTGTCCTGCGCGCGCGGCTTTAATTATACTTTCGCGGACTCTCTCGTGGTGCACAAAAAGTATTTTTTTTCTTTCTTTCCTATTTAGTTGATTCTTTGCAGTACTAAAGGGTGAACTGTCCGTTTGGTTATGATTAAATAAAGCGGGCTCCATTGTAGGCGATTAGCTTGGGCAATTACATTTTTAGCTTGTTATTTTGCGCACGGCGCGTTCGCAGGATGCTGTTGCGCAACGGCGCTAAATTTAGACTCGTTAGCGAGTAAAAAAGTTTATTGTTGCGGGCCCATTTGGCAGTATAAGCTCGAAGGAGCACAAACAAGCCCCGTGCTCCGCACTCGGAACGAGCCTAAATTTATCAAAACAACCGCCCGAATTAACATACCCGCCAAATAGCAGCTTACGCATCCTAAAATCTCGTTCAAAGTGAAAAAAGGAGATAAAAATAACGATGTACAAAATGAAGAAAAAAAAAGAAAAAAGTTTGATTATATGATCATTGATTTTAGGGGGAGTCGCGTCCCGCTTCCGTCGCGACGATATTGGAAAGCGCGGGCGCAGTGAAAGTCGCGAGGCGTCCCGGTGTGCAGCGGCCGTGCCGAAACCGGCAGAATCTCGCGAGAGGCCGGCGGCGGCGCTAAATTTTTCTCCCGCGTATAGGTAGCGATCGCGTTACGCAAAGCGCGCGCCCGTACCGCGCGTATACGCTCGCACGCGCGGTCACTCTCCGCCGCGGACCTTTCACTTTTTCAATCATAATGGTCCGGACTCTCACTCGCGCCGCGATCTCCGCGCGAGCGCACGCATCTGTACCACATTAGACGCGGAGAGCTTTAGCCGCGCGCTTTTGCCTCGTCGACCAGGTCAGTGCGCCGGTCAGGTTGACAGTTTAGATTGCACAGCTGTTCGTTCGATGTGCGCTGCGTGAGCTTTCTCTCGCAATGCGAAAAAGTGGAAAAGCTACTCGATTTGAGTGAAAGCTGAGGCAGTTGAGCTTAGCGTGGCTCAATTTTATTTTTTTTTTTTAAATAGTGATTTTTCACTCTTCCGCGTTGCGAGCTTTGGTTTCGACTCGATGAAGCTGGCCAAGCTTTTTTGGTATATTATTTTAATTGTTGGTTTTTCTTTTGGTTTTCAGGCTGGTGTGGCCTCTGATATTACTTAGTGCAGTGGGATGGTCCGTTGACGCGGCCAAGCCAGATCCCCCGGACACAATAACAACCGTGGGGTCGCAGAAACTGGCCACTGCATCCGACTGCTCCAAACCTGTTGCTTTCTCCGGCTCGCATGCTACCATTCAGGTGAATAGAAGATTTTCGATATTCTCTCTTTTCTACTTGCAGTTTTATTTTACGCCTTGGTTTTTGTGAACTACGTATAGTAGGAATTCTTTCTGTGTGTTCAATACGTAACTTTGTAAAACAGGGAGAAAGTAAATATCTGTAATAAATCTTGGGAACATGGCGTAACAAAATTTTTTTAAGTGAATTTTTTATAAATTATTTTTGTTATACAAAAATTTCATCCCACTTATTCAACTTTGCATAGAGAAATAAAGAAATTATTTGTACCATTACAAAAAAGCTTAACTCGTTCGTTTTACTGCTCGACATCAATTTAATATACAAAACTTCTTTACCTTTCTCTCATCTTTGAACGGAGTAAAAAGAGTGAAGGAAAAAAATAAAATAATAAATTCTGCAGGATGCCCGGCTAGTGCTGTCGGAGACGCTGCTGGACCAGGGCGTGGGCTACTCGGCGACGACGGGCATCTTCACGACCCACTGCCCGGGCCTGTACCAGTTCAACTTCGCCGGCTACGGTAGCAGCGACCTGCGCATGACGCTGAAGCGCAAGCTGAGCAAGACCGACAGCTGGCAGCCGGTGGTGAGCACCGGGCCCTCCGGCGGCGCCAACTCCGTGCTGCTGCGCATGGCCGTGGGCGACCAGGTCGCCGTGTTCGTCGAGTCCGGCAAGACCGAGGACAGCACCACCTTCAGCGGCCACCGCATCGCCAAGGAGTGACACACTGTCCGACCCGCGAAATTCGGAGCGCGTGCGCCTTACACCCCCGCTTTTACTTCTCTCGCCTCGATAGAAAACTCACTGCTGCTGCTGAGCGAACGATTTTTTTTTTACACTGTGATAGCTCCTTCGCCTTTACGACCGAGTCGTGAGGCTCCTCTCTTTCTTTTTACTCTGTGTGTGTTTTTTTTTCGACTTTCGATTTGGCGAAAGACGGCGCGGAAACTGCCTCTCTATTACTCTCTGCGTTTCTTTTTCTGCCTTTAGTCTTTTGTACATAAATCTTTCCCCTTTTCCTCTTTTTCCTTTGCTACTTGCTTTTCTCGTCTTTTTACTTTCGTACCTCTTATTTTCCTGTCTATTTTGATTTCGTTTCTTTTTAGATTTTCAACTTTACGCCTAAATCTGTCTTTCTTTTTCTGAGCTAAAGTATCTCTCTCTTCGTACTGAGACTCTACCTACCAGTATTACATTTTAAAATTCTTCAATGTTTGCCAAATCTTGCCGATCTGACGTTTATTTCTACATTTGCCTGCTTATACCTGGCCTCTTTATTTTCAGTTTCTTACTGGCTCTTGCTGCATACTTTTTCGGACCTGTTTACTATATACTATGTCTCTTTTACTACATCCTTTCATCTCTTTTCGAAATCTTTATGTATTTACTTCTATTTTCCTTCTTTTTTCTCTCCTTCTGATACTCTGTTGAAATCTTGTTTTATAATCTCGTTTTCTCTTTTGTAAAATATGTTTATTTTATGATTTTTCTGTCTCTTGTACACTTTGAAGTCTTTATGCCTATTTCTTTCTAATTTCAATCTTAGTCTTTTGTATAAATCGTTTCTTTTTATTTTTCTCAATGTTCTTGTATGTACTTTCAAACTTTCTCTTTTGTTTTTATACTTTCTACAAAAATACTTCCTTATGGTAACGAATTTACTGAAATTTTCTACTCCATTGTAAAAAGTATTTGTCTATTTGCATACATTTCCCTTTTCAACTTCTCTTTACTATAAATCTCGTATTTTTTCTATCCTTAGAAACTTTTTTCTGTACTATTTTCAAATACGGCTGTTCATAAATCTTCTTATTATTCTACTCTTTAACTGTTCTTTGTTTTGTATAAATTTCGTTTTATTCTATCTCTACTATTTTTTTCTACGTTTATGCCTCATGACTTTGAATCTATTTCTGAATTGCTTGAGCTTTATACTGTCTTTATTACTTTGTCTTCTTTTATATCTTTCTATTTCTCTTTTCTACATACTGTAAAATAAATATGTACAAAGTCTTTCATACCACACAAATTCTTTTTCTATAAAAAATTTCTATCTACTCTTATTCTGGTATAATCTATACTTTCCCATGATTTTTGCTTGAAAACTGTAAAATTAAACAAAGCCTTCTTTTCTCTTTTCTTTCTCTTTCATAATTTTCATCTATAGTGAAAATACTTTTTTCTAAATTCCTCTTTAGTCTCATTACTTTTTTTCAAACTTATCCTTTAATTTATTCTACTCTATTCTTTTCTACTCTACTCTATACTTGGCTTTACTCTATTCCTTTCTATCTTTACTCAACTTTCCTCGACTCTATCCTTTACTTTATTCTTGTTGTGATCTCTATTAGCTACTTTTCGAACTTTTTAAAATTTTTCTTCTACACACTTTTCTTGAATTATTTAAAATTTCCATTTCTACGTATGCTATCACAGCGCATGATTGATGTACAATTATAGAGCAAGTGGAAATTAAACTTTTATACTCCTTGCAGTTTGATGAAAGAAAGATTTTAATAGTTCGAGAAACGTACTGTTTTTCTTTTTTATAATCAATGTAAAACTTTATTAGTTATGTTGTAAACCATGTACATTTGTTCTTACGCACGCGCAAAATATTTTATTTGTTGTTATAAATTTACCGTTCGGTAAGGAAATGAAAATGATTTATTTACATATCATACAAACAAAAAACTTAATAAAAACCATTTAAAAAGAAATAAATTGACTCGCAAATATTATTGCCATCGCGCTGCACTGTTTTTCGCCACTTTCCTTTCGCAAAACGGAGTAAGTTTAAATAAAATGCACTGTACACTTTCTCCAGGAGAAAGCACATATGGAATATTGCTTTTATGTTATATGAATTGGCTCTTAAATACTAAGTTCGATGGGCGCGATATCCTGGCCCTGATAATTCTCCAGCACCGGGTACACCTCCTCTTGGAGGAATTCAAGCACCTGCTCCGGTGCCCGCCCGACGAAGGTGGACGGCTCCAGGAGGGCGTCCAGCTCGCCGAGAATCGGCTCAAAGTACTTGTCCCGACGGATGCGCTCCACGAGGTCGTTGTCCTTGCCGTGCTGCTTCACCTGGGCTCCTGCTTCGTGCGACAACACGCGGATCTTCTCGTGGCATACCTAAAAGTGCAGAACGTGAATTTTATAAAAATTTTGTAAAAAATGTGTTTTTAAATATCATTTTTACAACTTTTTTCCGCTAAGTATCTACTGAGAAGTTGAGAAGAAATTTAACAAGTTCGTAAATAATTGGGTGTAAAAAAGATTTTTTCAAATTACATTGAATACGTCTGTCAGAATATTAAAAAATAATGAACACGTACTTTTTCTTGTTTTAATTTAATGTTTGTTAATTGCACGTGATGATATGGTATTATTTTTTAATCTCATACTATACTACACTTTTATGACAAAAGAACAAAAATCGATTTTGGTTCAATTTTCCTCGAAACTTATAAAAAATCTTCCCTTAAGGGGCTATGGGACCTATAGCCTATTTCTTCACTTTTTAACCTGCAAAAAAAAAGTATTGAATTAAAAAT
>UXGC01000649.1:0-69768 GCA_900480045.1 Eurytoma adleriae | reverse complement strand
ACGGTGCAGCAAAGGATTGCTTATGTCACGGATAGGCGTGACATGGCGGACTTAGGGCAGGCAGATGCTATAAAATAGTATATGATATTTGTAACCTAAAATGGCACATCATTGCACGGCGCATAGTTAGCGCCCGAGCATAGCTATACTATAAAGTGCCACTTAGGTCATACGTATCGTAATGTACTATCAAAGAAAATAAAAAAAGAGACTAATTAAAATATTATTTTTCATTTTTAAGACATTCGCCAATGCGACAGGATATGATGATGAATCAAGACAACGACGCAATGAAAAAGGACATGGGTCCGAAACCAAGCCTAGCCGATCGGTTACGACAATTAGCCGATGGTACGCTGCCGTTAATGGACGAGCGAATGGACAGAGACATGCGGGGTGGCAGAAATGATCGCAGCAACGATCGACTAGATCGAAACGAACCGCCTAATCGACGACCACCTCTCGATGTACCACCACAGCAACCACCGAGCCTTCTTGCGGCCGCCAGGCGTCCAGGTGATGGTCCACCTTCACTTTTGGATCTTCCTGCTAAATTCCCTGGTGCTCCAGATAGGCCCGACTTCACTGGATTAGGTCGCGATTTCGGACCTCGTGGAGATAACCGCGATCTCAGAGACTTCCCTCGTGGACCAGGTGAGTAGCATCTATTTCTGAATTTCAAAAATTATGGAAATTCAATATTTTTAAATTATTAATTAAAATAATAGTATTGACTTTGAATAAAATTAACTGCATAAAAATAATTTCAAAATAAAATGGAATTCTTGATTTTCGTAGGATTGGGAGATCGCGACAATCGAGGACCATTTGGACCTCGAAGTGGTGGACCCATGGGTCGTGGTCCGATGGACGACTTTCCAGAGCCACCACGCAGCCTTATGGATCGCAGGTTCGGTCCGCCGGATGACTTCGATGCACGAATGGGTGGCGACTTTGATATGAGACATGGACCACCGCCACCCGGAGGTGCACGTGATTCTGATTTTGATGGACCTGGACGCAGTGATCGATCAGGTGGCCGTCTTGATGACTTCGATCGACAGCCCCGCTTTGATTTCGATATGCGACAACGAAACCCGGCCGATGGACCGCCAGGACCCTTCGACCATCCTCGCGTTTTACCCGAAGACTTCGATCTTCGTGACCATCCTGATTTTGATCATCGCGGTGGCCGCAGGGACTTCTTCATGGAACCCAAGTTTAGTCACCCCGGCATGATGGGTCCACGGGGACCACGTGGACCTCACCCGCCGCCAATGATGGGTCCTGATTCCTTCGGTCCTAGAGGTCGTGGTGAGTCACATTGAGTGTGACTTTTTTTATCTAATCTATTTAAATTGAAAAAAATTAAATATATTTCTAAAAACTCAAATTAGACATTTTTTCTCAATTTTGTTCGGAAATCAAATACTAATAGATAACTAAACCTAAACATAAAATAGTGCAATAGTTTTCTAATCCTATTTAAAGTAACCTTGTTAACAAAATATTGCTGTTTACAGTACAGTTTACAGTTTACAGTTAAAATCATGCAGTTAAAAATGCATATGATACACAAGCATGGTTACTAGAAAAAATATTCTCTTTACGATGTAGGTCCACCAATGTTCCACCCTCGCGGTATGGGTCCAAGAGGCATGAGACCTGGTATGAGACCACCCTTCGGCCCTGGTGGTCCTGGTGGTCCAGGAGGTCCAGGGGGTCCTCGAGGCGGTCCTCCGTTTGATCTGCGCGACGGACCTGACTTCTTCCGATCAGGTGCATTCGACGATGGGCGTGGTCCCATGGGTCGAAGCGGGATGGTGCCACCTTTCGGAATGGGTGTACCAGGTGGTCCGGGAGGACCAGGAGGACCACTACCGCTTCTCGGCAATATACCCGGTGATGGACCCTGGCGAAACGATGGACCTCCACCACCGCCTCCCCAACAGCAGCAATCCGGACCACCTAGAGTTGGTGAAGACACTCCAGAAGAAAGTGAAGATTCAGCCCGCCCCGATAAACGTAAACGTTCTGGTAGCTCAGAACGTGAAAATAGGAGACGCGAAAACAGGAAATCTAGGTAAGTTCTATATAAGTTTATGGTCCCATTGTTATATACAAATTTTTTCTTTTATTTATTTTAATATAGTTACCTTTTAATGTTAAATTTTACACTTTTTTCACATTACTGAAAAATCTACAAACTATTTATTTTTTTTTTTTTTTTTATAAATTATAAGATATAATACTAGACAAGAAACTTTGATTAGTCCAAGAAGTAATTTGTAATTTGTTTTACTTCAATTTTTTCTTATATTTATTTATTTATTTGAACAATTTATGAACCCATTATAATACAGAAAAATATATAACAAATATTATTACGCACTCTTTTTGAATAATATTATTAAATGTCAACAGCGGTTAAAGCTAAAAACAGAGTTCTAAAAAAACGTATCATCTTTTTACTTTCATTTTCAAGGGTCAGTAACTTATTTCAGTCCTGATTATTTTCAGATATTTGCTATTATATCTCTCAAATAAAATATCGATAAATAATTCACACATTTATTTTCAATATAACTTTTATAAATGAATATATTGTACGTTGAAAATTTAAGTAATGTTATTATCATAAAATAATCTACTACTCTTGAATAAAACAGTACTTTCACGTGATACCAAAAGTTACTTTGATTAAAAGTAACATTGAAAAATAAAATATATAAATTTAAAAAATCTAATTGTTGCCAATCCATTTCATTTGAAGTTTTCACTGTTGGAAAATTTTTTTCAGTAATGACATACTAATATTTTTTTTTATCTTTTGAGTTTTCTAATTAAATACTTACAATTCTTTTCTGTGGTACGAAATTTGCAACATTTTTCAATTAAATGCGTAACATAAAATGATACATTTAAAATTTGAATAACTAATATTAATTTTCTTTTTGAACTATGGATTGGATAGATGGGGCAATGCAAGTCCATCAGCAGATCAAATGGATGAATCTGTGCCACAACAGTCTCAGGAGTCTGTAATGGGTATCCACAAAGAAGAGGATCCTGGGCACCATAAATCTGCTACAGAAGTCAACGATGAACATGATATCACTAAAACTAATGATAACTGGAAGCAGCACCAGTCTCACAACGAACCTGCCTGTCCACTACCCCAGGACACTTGGTCCAACGAATTTTCCAAAGATAACATGAAACAAGAACATGATGAAATCCAAGAAGTTCACATGGAACCTGTTCAGCACATGGAACCACAGGTACGTTTTAAAAAATGTTTACGTTTTCTTACAACTATTTACCTTTACATGGTTTATACTCGCTTTGTTTTTTAAACTAAACCTCGCGTCATTTCAACATTCTATTACTCGTCCATAAGCCCTTTAAGCTGAAATCATTTATAAAAATATATAAAGGCGTAAGTAAAACTGATTTTTACAAGATAATTAATACAAGATTTTTACAAGATAATAATCCTAATAAATTTATTTGTTTTATATTAGAAAATTTTTTTTTTTTATATATTAAATTTTATGTTAGAGTCCGTAATATAAAATAACTTTGAAACTTACTTAGTCAAATTTTACAAAGTTCTTATATTAAATGACAATGCTCAGTTTAAAAAAATACAAAATTGCGATAGTACGAAGCAAAAATAAAGTACAATCTTGACGTAACCCCACAGTCGGAAGGTGGCTTCGAGCCTCCAATGGAAGATCGTGAGAGCCGCTATGAAGAACCTCGACCGAGTGAGCAGCCTCTAGCCGAGGATCGGCACTTTGAACCGGAGCAAGAACGGCACTTTGAGCCGGCCCCAGAGCAACAATTTAAGCCAGAACCAGAGCAGCACTTTGAGCCAGAACCAGAGCGACACTTTGAGCCAGAACCAGAGCGACACTTTGAGCCGGAACCAGAGCGACACTTTGAGCCAAAATCAGAGCGTCACTTTGAGCCGGATCCAGAGCAACACTTTGAGTCGGTACCAGAGCGGCACTTTGAGCCGGAACCAGAGCAGCACTTTGAGCCTGAACCAGAGCGACATTTTGAGCCGAAACCGGAGCGGCACTTTGAGCCGGAACCAGACCGTCACTTTGAACTGGAGCCCGCTCCCGAACCACACATTAAACCGCCGTCAGAGCCCCACTTTGTACCAGCACCAGAGACTCATTTTACACTACCGCCACAGGAGCACATCGAACCAGTGAGCCAGGAGCCAGCAGTGTCGACGGAAGAATCATTCGCGCCGCCTGCCAAATTCGAACCGCAGCAGCAGGAAGACTTCCCAGTCAGTGAACCGGAGCCAAGCGCCGATACGGCGCCAAAGGAAACGCCTACGGATGAGTCGTAATACGAATAATCGCCTTGAGGGACCGAAACCGTTGTGTACATACTTGGGAGCTGCCGCGACTGTTTTAGTGGGTGTGTTAATTATTAACGAAAGTCAATCGATGCTCTTGTCCGTTAGTGTGTATGTGTGAGAATGTGTGTTTGCGTGTGGAAGATAGTAAAGCGAGTTGCGGAGTGGTGAGAGAGAACTCGGGTTCCTCTTTTTAATATTCTTTTATCGGCACCTAATTATCTTATCTCTAAATCGCAAAGAGGCCGATACTCTCATTTGTACTTTTCAAGATTTTGCTCGAACTATTGTCGAGTTTCCTATTTTATTTTATTTTTTTTTTATTTTTTTTTTTTTTTTAATACACATATGATTCCATGGAGTTGAAAGTTAACTGGCAAAATGTACATTTTTACTTGCTAGTCGGTGCATTTTTACAATTACGGAATAACTGCAAAGTTTTTAGAAATGCTTTAAATACCGAATATATTTTTGCTGGGTGATTTTCCTCCGTGAATGCGAGTATGTGTGCAAGAAAGCGAGGAACGGAAAAAAGCAAGTTAAGAGTTCCTTCTTGTACTGATAGTTGATGAATCCGCTGCTTGAAGCAAACGACACTGCTGTGATAGTGAACACAGGACCCAATGTCCAATCATGCGAAATACATATATATATACAAATATATATATATATACTAGATAGAAATATTTTATAGAGCGCGAGATCGACGGAGGCATGCGACTAGTCGAATACTTTAACGAATAGCCTCAATCATTTGTTAGACCTATTAATTTTTTTCTCTTATCGCTTCTTTCTATACTAAGAAAAATAATTTTATTTTTGAAAGAAAAAAGCGTTGGGTAAAACTTAGGGCTATCGAGTGTGTTTGCCGGCACTATTTTGAAAAGTTTATTTATTGATGATGTAAATAGATTTTTATAATTCCACGGGTTGATCAATCAAAATGAGATAAATAAATATTTTGTACATACATTAATTAGAAAAAGACTATATCTGGCGTTATCATTCCAAAAGACTTGACACCCAGCGTCAAAACAGATCTCTCAATTAATTTTCTTTTATCTAAATTCCATTGTTTTATTTTCTAACAGAACATTTATATGATAGAATATTTTTAGTTTGTTTACTTTTTGGTCATGAAGCCCGATCTGTCTTCCAACCATCAATTTCTTTTCACTGAATTCAGCGTTAGCAAAAATGTCTTAAGACTTTCTATTTTTAAACTTTTCTTTAAAACAAGTTAGAAAACAATTACTTACCAAAGCGCCTCGATGTCACTAAAAAGGTGAGAGGCGAGACATTCGATATACATCGTAAGCATCCTGTGTTCACGCACCGCAACGTCCTTAATATCTCACGGCGCAGCGATGGAGAGGACTCGCGCTTGCACTCAAACTGAGTGACAAGTGCAAGGTACTGTTTTATACATTCACATTTATAAAATTAATGATGGTGTTTTTTCATTTTTTATTAATTATTATTTCAAATGTGATTAAGTTTTATATAAGAAGAAAAAAAGAGAGACGCGATGTCTCGCACCACTCTGACGATTCCGTGAACGTTAATAAAAAAATAATGGTTGAATGAGTGAGTATAGGGCGCAAGTATGAGACATGTTTTCACAGTTCTCTTAAAATGGACGCTTTTGGCGATAGTTTTTTCTTTTGTAAAAATATCCAATTAAATGTTAAAGTTATCGGTATGAGTAGAAGAAACGTAGAGAATTGCCTTATCGTTTAAAATAAACAATTGTCACTTATAAAATAAATCGGGTTTCGATTTAAAAAGTTGAAGAAAAAATTTGTTCACGAGTACTATAATCGCGTATACCCAAATAATTAGGTAATATAAAAACTTACAAATAATCCAGAAAATAAGTTTCTTAAATACAATTTTGTAAACAAATTAATTTTTGAACATATGAGTTTATGCGTATGTTTCGGAATAAATGTGTAAAATAATAGTATAAGTATAATTACGATTTAACAATTCTGTTTTCTAGCTAATGTTTAAAGTATTTAAGTAAAATTGAAAAATAAATCTTTCTCAATAATTGACAAAATAAGTTAAAATTTATATTGTATATTGTATTTCAAAAGTTTGTAAATTTTTTCTCGTTAATTATCTTAAAAGAATTGAAATTTGAATTTTTCGATAATTTTTAGATTTTATTGTTTATAGATTAAGAATGACTTGTAATTCGAGTTTTAAGCACACGTACAGTTTTTAATGCATACAAAGTGTTGAGAAAATTTTTGTATCCCGTACAAAATTAAATTAGCCATAGTAGACAGTTTAACTTTAACCCATCAAAGTCATTTGTTGAAAGATGTTACCTTTCGTATCGTTTCATTTTTCACTTAAATTTATTTTGTTAACTTTAAATGTTTTGCAAAAGTAAAATGCATCTGTTTATATCTTTAATAGCATGGAAAACTTTTGTAAAACTGTTGAAATTAACAAAATAATAAAAGTGTATATTTCCGACAATGACGAAAGGTGCTAGTCTCGATTAAGTGTAAAATATTGATAAATATTTTGATATTGATAATCACTTTTTTGTAATCGTACTTTGAATGAAAGTTGCGAAAATAAGGACAGAGTGTTGCGCGGCATCGTGCTTTTAACTTTTTCAGCGACCACATAAACGAGTTTTAAATGTTTGAGGTGCACAATCAAAGAGTTCAAATTAAAAATAGTAGTAATTAAGCATTTATGATTTATAATCAGTCACAATTAATGTAAAATATAGCTCTGGAACTCTTTGGTTATCGCATTTCAATGTGTCATAAACAATTTAATCGGTACTACCAAAAGAGTTCGCTCTTTTTATTTACTGAATAAATCATATTTTTCGTCCTCGGAGTCGAGATTAAAAAGACAACAAAATATAAATATAATAAACAGTGACGTTTCCAATGAAGTGATTGATTTCAAGAAATTTGTTACGGAGTGACAAAGACAAATTTAATTACGTCACTTAATCGTGTATCATTAACTAATATATCGACGAGAAAAACAAGATTAAGAATAATGAAAAATGAGAGATAAAGCGAATAAGAACTAATAACACTGTAGAATATTCATGGAGAAGTGTACAATGTTGCGAGACATGTCGATGACTCGGTCATCGGAATCTAAACAATTTGGTTGGATTCTAGCAATGCTTTAAAGTGTAGAGACTATTCGCCGCATAATGTGGTTGCAATTATTTTCTTTTTATCGGAGCTCTCCGAGTAATTGAATAAATAGATACGTTCATCATCAGTCCGTAAAAGTAAAGAATCAGAGTCGTGGAAAAAAAGAGCAAAAATGTTCCCTTTTTTGTTGAAAATAACACTTTATGCTAGCTTATTACCATTACTAAGGTATGAATGATATACGATATGTAATCACTGCAGTTAAAAATAAATGATTATAAAATGAAGTTGTAACAATATATCCATATTAAAATAATTGATATTAAACTGAATCTTAAAAAATCTAATCCTGCATTTTCCAAAAAATTCGTATAAATTGATTTTGCGTGTAAATTTGTATAAAAATCTATAATTATATACTAATGATACCAATTTTTAAGGTTCAGTAAATTGTGTAATTTAGAAAAAAAATCGGAACCAGAATATGTTGATCTGATCCTCCGCAAACCGTGTATATTTTTAAAAACATCTAATATTACTTATACATTTAACGCATTAAATTACCCTGCACGCAATAAAAGTTCTATAGGAATATTTACATTTTTAAAATGGAAATAAACTTCAACAATCTGGGAATTTGAAGTATAATAAATGTCAAACTCTATTGTTCTTTGTTTTCATTTAAAAGTAACCACAAAAAAACAGTGAAGGAAAAGTCAACATTACTAATCGTAACTGAGGAGGTCAAATTAGTACTGCAGTTTGTAAAAACGAAAGTAAAATACAAACTGAAAAATGAAGTCCTGGAGGTGGAGGCTGTCCTCCGAAATAATTTTTTCGCAGTACTGAATGCGAACGATGTGCACTACCTTCCAAGCCAGTCAGTAATTAATCTCCATTTAATTTCCATCACTTTAAATTAGCGAAACGAAGCATGATTTTTATTTTTTAATAGAATATAGGGTGATAGACAAGATTGGCGAGGGTTCGTTCTCTGATGTGTTAAAATGTCAAGACCGACAGACCAATATCCTCTATGCAGCGAAGCGGCTCAAAAAAATTTATCAAAAGTGAGAAACTGGACATGAATTTAAAATTGATGAAAAATAATCATTAAGAAATTATGATTCAATATGGTTATTTTAATTTATTAAGTAATCGGTATCGTTTTATTTTGTATTTGTCCCGTAACAAAAAATACTAACGTTGATTTAAATTTTATTCATTTGATACTACATTATGGTTTTAAGAAATACATTAATAAAATTGCAGTGTTGGCGAAATCTTGGAAAGTCCAGAGCTTATAGCTATGAGAAAACTCAGCCGGCACCCTAACGTCCTTTACATGATCGAGTCTCATTAGTTAGTTACTTTAATTACTTTAAATTTAGAAACTTAAAAAGATTGTCTAAACAAATGGAATAAATAAAAAATATTTAAACAGTGATCCCTTGCCTGGTAGGGTAACATTAATTTTTGAACTGATGGAAATGAGTTTATACGATTTAATGAGGAAACGAAAAGGGTAAAAAGAATGAAAAACTTAACAAAAAATATATTTATTTGTATATAATTTTATAATAATGTGTTCTTTGACGTATTTTTAGACGTTTATTGGCAGAAGGTCGTGTTAAAACGTACATTTATCAATTGATCAAAGGGCTCGAGCACTTGCATAAACACGGTATATTTCATCGGGATATCAAGCCGGAAAATGTGTTGCTGAAGGTTTCATTTATTACTTAATATTTTGCTGTCCAAAACTTGAAATCAACATAGATTGTAATCGATGAAATTTAAAGGGAGGTACAGTGAAAATCGGCGATTTGGGATCGATTCGAGGAGTGTACAGCCGACCGCCATACACGGAGTATATTTCGACGCGATGGTACCGGTCGCCGGAGTGTCTCCTGACCGGTGGCTTTTACGGTCCGAAGATGGATATCTGGGCGGTTGGATGCGTTTTCTACGAACTACTCGCGTAAATAATGAAATAAACAGTATTGACATTATAATTTGCCTGAAATTGATTATCTAATTGAATGATCCTACATGCTAGGCTGGAGCCACTTTTTCCCGGCGAGAACGAAGTCGATCAAATTGCCAAAATTCACAGCATACTCGGCACTCCCCACGCGAGGCTCATAGCTAAATTCCGTCGAATGTAATCAGCAAAGCATTTTTACTTTAAAATCTTGATTAGTTATAGTCTGATGTGTTAATTATCGAAACCGTGGTTTTGCGCCAGAGAAGCAGTAGGACACGAAACGGGGACCTGTACTTCCCGGCGCGGGAGGGTCGAGGCTTGAATCGTCTGTTGCCGCAGCTTTCGACGGCGGGTCGTAATGCTCTCAGCCAGATGCTCGTTTACGATCCTGAAAATCGGGCGAGCGCTCGTGCTCTCCTGGGGCATCCTTACTTCGCGGATCTTAGGTACTTGCAAGGCATAAAAAACATCTTTAAAAAGTTATTAATAATAACAATTTCGTCGGAATGACAGGGAAAGAGAATCGATAAGGCAGACGCGAAGTTCGGTGCTGCCGATGAACCCGCCGGACTCGGAGAAGTGGCGAACACCCTCGGTGACGGGCTATCTGCAACCCTCGGAGCGGCACTGCCGATTGAGAGTAAGCGCGTTCGCGAAATTAATTGCCTCAAATTGTCTCTTTACGGATGTAAATATTAACAGTTCGCCAACGCGTGTCAGACGCGACTGCCTTGCGGAGTAGAGGCACTAAAGTCGGTGCGTAGCGTCGAGTCGACGCCGAACGCGGTGCACCGCACGAACCTCGAGCCCAAGGCACCCGCGCGCCCAGATCTCCTTCAGCTCCGGCACAGCCACGTGGATCGATATTTCCTACACAAGCGTCAGAGTCTTCAGAGCAATGTACGCCTTTTATGATTGTACACACAGTAGTACCTTTATGTATCCTTTATTAATCATTTATTTGCCATATTTTTTTCTCGGTTTATTATGCACCTGTGCATGGTGATTCTTTTTCTTACTTTTACTGTGATGTCTGTGATAGCGATAACGATTAATCTCCTATTGTTTATTACATTCTTAGCGGGCGAACGCGCAATCGAAAAAGTGGTTTGAGAATAGCGCTAAAATATGCCATTTACGGTGTGCTGACGGTAAACTTAGCCAAAGAGAAAATCCTTATACAAAAACATCGACCGCAAAATCGTCGGATATTTTTCAGCAGACTTTCTTTTTGAACAAAGACTTTAATATGCAAATAGTTCAAGAAGAAAATCGCCAATTCAGGTCAAATAAATTTATAATTTCTGCGACTATATTTTACTATTGATAATAGCTTTTATAACACCGCTTATTTTTAGATCGAATCAACTTCCTTCGATATTTTCGAAACGTGACAAAAACGTACTTAACGTGACAAATTCACCTTATGGGTTAAACGACAATCCACGGAAATTCAGCGATCGTTCAGTCGCAGGTAAATTTAAAAATCTCGTCAATATTAAGTAGTGCATGTTTAAAACATACATTGAGTTTACTGTGCAATAGGTCTACCGATGAGGAAAGCAAGTTCGACAAAATCACCATTAAAAAAGATAGCAAGACGCGATCCCGTTCACAATTATCTTCGTTCTCTCTCATTTGATCCAAGTAAATTCAACGCACCCAAGCACTATGATCAAAGATTAAAATTCCGCGTTGAGTAAAGTTATGCTCGTGTTCTTGCACTGGTGAAAAAAAAGAGTAAAAGACATTTTGTATAAACGCAGGCATATATATTTATAAAAAATAGATTATAATAGAAAATTTCATAGATTATGATTTTCTACTCGTAGAAAAGGAAAAAATTCAACACTATTAAAGTCGGTAATAAAATTAATTACCGCTAATTCATAATCTATAACTTCGAATATTTTGATGACACACAACTCCGAATAATAATTTGTTTAGTCGTTAACTTATAGTGAAAATAATAATAATTACAGTAACAATAGTAATAAACATAGAAACGTAATATAATTATAATCAGTGTACTTAAACAGCAGCTTTTTGATTATCGTTTTAATATTTCTAGTGGCAATTTATCTTTGTTATAAATTCTTATCTTCGGTATCTTCGGTATAATTTCATTCTAAACTTTTAAATATCGTGCGTTTGCTGCTTTTCCACTTTGTCATTCCTAGAGTCCAAGGCTAAATTTTAAAGAAAGTGTAAATTATAATAAAAATAAGAATAAAATAAAGATTCGCTTTTGATTGTAAAAAATTCGTAGTTGATCTTAGTATATGCGAATTCTCTTGTCCATATCTTAAAATAAAACTAACAAACGGCAGTTATTTCTTGCGTAAAATCGCTTTCAACATTCCAGGATTTATTTCCTCGAATCTAGAAAAAAAAGTCTTAGTTAATATTAACAGATTATCAGTTATAAAATAAGGTAATAAATTTTTAGTCTTACATTATATTTTTTTTATTAAGCCTTTCCGCGACTTTGGGTTTAATTCTGCTATAGCCAGCTGGACTGTGCATTCCCCTGCCAGTGATAATGTAGACAGTCTTCCGCTCTCCTTTATTCATTTCGTTAAGTCTGTCATCTATGAAGATGTCGAGTACTTGGACCGCTTCTACCACGCGCAATTTGTGAAGATCCAACTTATCTTCATTTTGATGTATGTAAGCTTGCGCCGCTAGAACTGCTGCGGCTGCTCTTGCATTCGCCGATTCCATTTGTTTCACATGTATTTTAGCCTGTAGTAAATAGAAACATAGTTTTAGTATCTGCAATTATGAAAATAAATTGGTCTCTCAAATAGAAAATTAATACTACTAACAACATCAGAGTAATAAGCAGCAACTTGTGGTCTTTTCTGTCGACAAGCTTCTGCAGCTTTTTGATAATTTTCATTTCTTAGATTGTATTGCCGACTAGCCTCCTCTCTGGAATCTTGAGCATACTTCATAGCATCTTCATAGGTCATATAATCTTCTTCGTCATTATAATCTTGTCCATATGGCCCATCCTGATTTTGATTTTCCTTCTTAAAAAATGGAATTGTTTCTTGTGAAAAAAGAAATGTCAATACTTACTTAATGTTATCTATAATTAAAATTAAATACCGTTGTAGTTTCTTTTCTTTGATCTTTCAACTTGTTGAAAAGATCATTGCGCTTTTTCAAAACATCTGCCATAGTTGGTTTTTCTAGAGAATTTTCTCTTAAAATATTAACCGTCTCTTCGAAATTTCGATTGTGAGCTTCGTATATTTCCCGTAACGTTTCACGATCATATTCGGGAAACATATCACGTAGATATCTCTCCCACTTTGTGCTCTAAACAATGAATAACCAATGTAAATATTTCATTTTAATTTCTATGTTTAATTTTTTACGGTATGACTCTAATTGTTTATCAAAATTAAAATAAATGTTATTTTAATTTTTAGTTAGAATCGTACCGTAAATATATGCACTCTTGCATAGTACTCACGTGTTTATTACTACACTTTACAAGAGCCATTTCCATATCCAACACCTCCCTCAAATTCGGAACCTTAATTAAAGTGTTTTTATAAAATCTTTCCATACTTATCTTACTATTAGTAAGGCTTACATTGAAAAGTAACGCTAATAAGCGAACAATGATAAAATTACATACCTCACTATCGGAGAGCGCTCTGGCCTCCTCCTCCTCCTCCTCCTCCTCCTCTTCTTCAGCTTCCAATGTTCTCGCATATTCGGCGTCTACGAGTTATAATGTAACAATTAAAGAAAAAGAGTTAAAATAAGTAGAAAGGAAACAAAGAAAGTTCGTACCCTTGGCAATAACCGCATCAAGTTGTTCCTGCATAACCCACAGCTGCCGCTGCATGCTTTCAATCCAGAGTGCATGGAGTTCCTGAGCCATGGAACGGCGAATTTGGATGACGGGGAAGAGGCCATCAGGTACTTGGAATCCTGAGTTTCCAAATTCCGACTCTAGCACACTGATGAACTCATAGCCGAGTTTTAGTTCTATCATCTCTTCTTCCTCGGGTACTTCTTCGTAACTTTCCTCTTCCTCCTCTTCGACTAGTTGTTCCTCTACCGCTGGATGATCCAGTCGCGTTGGGTGCTTAGTCTCTTTAGCGGCCTTCAGCATCGAGGTATTACAATTGATTAGAAAATTTTACTAATATTTAAAAAGATCTATATTGATGATAGTAAAAGGTAAAGGATGTTTGTAATAAGTAAATGAGATATTATGGGCTGGAAAAGAAATTCGTGACTGAGCTCGAAAATTGTTCGTTCATTTACTACGTTTCAGACTGAACCCCCACTCTTTAGTTAGTCATAAAGCTGCATACGGTCATTACCGAGGTCCACGTTGGAAGTTTCTCCAATAATTAAATAACGGTTTAAAGTGTACTAATAAAACAATAAAATCACAGATGTACTCTAAGGACGGGTAAAAGCTTGCTTAACCTGATTTATTCCCCGCTTAATGACGGCTTTATTGCTGATAATAGTTTGCATAGAAAAATTTTCTATTTCAAAATATGTATAAAACAGCCCTAAATATTGCCTATACTATTATTTAGTTAATTTTTTTCAGTTATCTTTATCCTCCCAATTGGTTGAAAATTTAATGACAAATTTTCCGAAGCTTGAAAAGAGTGTATAACACAGTGTAAAAAAATAATTTATTTTCATTAATGTGACAACTTAAAGATACTCACCCCAGCAGGTACGAATTCGGTAAAGTTCATTTGTAAATAATCCGGTAAAACTAGATTATCAGCTTCAAGATCTTCAGGTTTTAGCTGAATCTGTTGTTGAGGAGGAGAGAAATCACGCTTCTTCCACCGTTTAACACGTAACGTGTGTGGTTTGTAGCTTTCCTCACTCAACACGAATTTTTCTTGCAATTGTCGTTGTAGTGCTAATTCGTACGGCGAGGGCAATTTTTTTCTTCTACCACTACGGGGTTGTTCAGACTGCTGCTGTGACTTTTGCTGTGCAGTTTCCGGTGAAGACGATGACGATTCTGAGCTTGTATTTGTTAGTAAATCGACTGACTCTGTGGGACAAAGTTTTATCGGTTCTTATTTGTTCATAATCTTATCAAATGATAAGTTGAACTTTAAAGAAAAAATAATGCTCAATTTTTTTTTCCTTTTGCATTTTTATTTTTTTCTGCGTTTTCAATAATATTAAAAAGAATATAATAGAAACGTATTAAGAAATAGAATTTGTTAAGTAAATGTCAGCTGTTATTAAAATTATGTTTGCTTTACTTATTCATTAATCTTTTTAATTAAAACAGCAATAAATAATTAACACCAAAAGAATAAATGAAGCGGCTTTAAAAGTGTAAGGAAGTGGTACCTTTTGGAATGGAACCTTGATTCTGTTTGGTAGTGGACGCATCGAGCTGATCGATTACAGCGCAGATGGTAGGATCGTCGTATTGAAGATTTGTCAAATAATCAACTGCCCAATTTAAGTTGCCTTTGCATAAGTTGCGGTAGACATCAAGGACATAGTGACGAGGCAGTTGACAGAATAATTCGACCAGTTCATCGTCTCGATCCTCCAATTCTGTTTCAAGTTCCAACTCAAATAAGGCATGGTCGCTCAAGACACTTGTTGCGGTTGTCATTGTACCCTTGTGTAACATTAATTTTCCTTGCGTTGGAGTTTTATCCTCTAAACTCAAAAAATTTATTATTTTAAGATTTATAGAAATTTTACAAATATATTTTTGTTTTATTTTGCTTTTAAAATTACAATTAATACTTTTATTACTGTAACATGTAAAATGAATAAATTTTACCTGTCGGTGAACTTCGGTCACTATTAATGTTGCGATTAAACGCATTAAGGGTCTTATACTCATCAGTACCTCCGATGTAAGCTACATTAAAATCATAAGGATGGGTATTGGTTCCTTGTTCTACCGTTTCTAATTTTACAGATTCTGTTTCGCTTATTTGCGGTTTTTCTGAAATTGCCTCGTCAACTGGGAAAGGTGATTCACGCCAACTAATCAAATTTACATTATCTATAACAGCGGGATTTGATACACTGCTATCCACCTGCAATATACATTTTTAGTCTTCATTACTTGTTCATTATCTAAAATATTATTTTCAATACTCACTTTTTCAGCAAATACGTTTTTGTCATCTAAAATATTTTCCTTCGATATTTCTTCAGAAACTTTCCGTAGGTCGAATTCAAACTTCTAAAAAAAATTCACTGCATTAATATGAAGAAAAAAAACAGGTTTAGGAAAATGAAGGTTTTCTTACCTTATATACATCTACAAGTTTAACTTCACCCGCTATGATATTACAATTTTTAGATTCATCCTTAGCTACTTTACACTGCTCATCCTGGTGATCTTCAACAAGTAGAAAATCGGAACAAGCCTCCAGCAACTGTTGTTTTATAAGCTCTGGAGCGCCGATTTCACGAGCTTCAAAAAATTCATCAGGTGTCTCAGCAGCATTATCAAGTAAATTCGTCACTGCTTGTGAATCAACTTTTTCAGTTGGTGTCGACATTTCTATAGAAGATGAGTCACTTTGACCAGGTACTGAATTCTTTTTTTCTTTATCAACAATAAGGAATGAGTTTATAAAATTGAATAATGAACCAAGACCACTGGTTGAGTGCTTATCACCACTAGAGTCTATTTTTTTATGTGCAGACAAATCGCTGTCACCTTCGGAATTATTGCACATTTCATATTGTGAGATATCCACGTCAGAAGCATGCTCAAAACTACTGTGACTGCTGCTTTTTTCACTCAAAGAGAAGGTTTCTTTTTCTGATTCAAATACTTCCTGCGGTTTTTCATCTGTTGATTTTGATGCATTATGTTTATCATTTTTAATTTCTGTTTCTGTAAGTTTTAAATCATCTTTTTCTATAGATACATTTTCTTCTTCTTTTATATCTTTTGTATCTTCAATATTATTAGTGGCTTCGACTTTAACTGGCTCCATTATTTCTGATATTACATTATTATTTTTGCATGAAAGTAGATCGTTTACGTCCGAAGATTCAACATTAACTTCTGTTTTGTTTGGTACTTCTCCGTCCAAAAGTAACGATGTTTCTTGCATTTCTTGTTCTTGTTCGTTCTTTCGAGATTTTTTGTCATCTTCAATTTGCTCATTCTTCTCTAGTTTGATATCTTCATCATTATCCGCTTTTGGTATAACCGCTTTTCTTTCAGATCCAATTGCACCGAGTTTCATGAGATCAAGCAAAGTATCTTCTTTGTATGATATACCTTCTGTCCAGGAATCATGAGGATTTGGTTTAATTTTTTCGTCCATATTTGCGTACTCATTCGCTATAGTATTTAGAGCGTCATTATCTATCAATTTCTACAAGAAAAGATATGTATAAATAAGATATTTTAAACTATATTTTAAAAAGAATTGTATTAAAAGTGTAAAACACGTTACCAATGTAGCTAATTAATGCAAACATATATTCATAGATATTTTTCAGTGGGTATATAGGACAGTTAAGCAATTTTATTGTAACATTTAAATGTTTGTTAAAATGTTTGTTATTGTCATACAGTTGAATGTATCATTGTCTTGAACAAACTCAAAATAAAAAAGGAAATACATCGCGAATCAAAAAATACAAACTTTATTTTATTGAAAATACAACAGAGTCGTTATGTAATTTTTCTAAAGACATAAGTTATACACAACTACTATAATGACAAAGACTATGATGTAATGATAAATAGTAGAAGATGAGTCATATTTATCGTACGTGGTGATGTTATTAATTTGTTTTTGGAATCTGAACTCGTTTTTGGGTATAACCCACTGAAACTGTGCATTGGAAAAGACGATCACAAATATATAACATTCAATGTACAACAACCAAACAGAACAATTCTTACCTGTGGAGTGTCTGGTTTTCTTGGTTTTCGATGTCGTCGTTGTGGCGGTGACACGATCTCCAATGGTGAGGATGAACGCGTTGAAGAAAGTGGCGGTTGTTTACGAAGTTGTGGCGGTTGATTGTCGGCTGAGTATTTTAGCTTAAGCATTCGGATGAGCTGTTCCCCGCTGATATTGGGCTCGTAACGATCCACCATTAAGCGAATCTTTGCTTTCGGCACCTTGTGCTTGTTACGCTTATCCAATTCGTTGACATTATGCGCCCAAGGTGTCTCCGGCTCCACCGTCTCTATTATGTACCCGTGCTGTACCTAAAATGAAGTATCAAATATTGATCAGTTCTACAAATTTAGAAAGATTTTCGATTATCATATATTATCTAATTACCCCCATGGTAGCGTACTGCTGCATCTCCCAGACTTGTGTGTTGGTGTTATCGACGAAGATAGGGCTGAGACCGTTCCGCATGGCCCTTAACACCCGGTTCTGATTGAATTCGTGCGCCTGCTGTAGGCGCGTGTGATCGAAGACGTACACGCCGCGGTTGATGAGTACGAAGTAGTCGTCAGTGCTGAAGACGTGTTCTTCGATCCGGGAGCCAGGGACGGTGCGCAAGAGGATGGAGCGCGCAAGGTAGGATTTGCCGCTGCCGGGTGCGCCACGCATCAACACCAAGACCTTGTAGCCCTCGCGTATCTCGGCCTCGAGGCGCGCAAGACCCGTCAGGTGGGGCGTTCGCTGCGGCGTGAGCGGCGGCGAAGGCGTGCTCGCGCAGAGCGTGCGCGGGAAGGTGATGCGGGGCGGGCACTGAGTGGGCGCCGCCAGGAACTGGCAGACACTCACTGTCTCCGGGGTGACGGCGCGCGACGAGCCGCCACTCGACTCCTCGATCACCACGTCCGCGTCGTCGTCCGAGTTCGTGTCCATTCCGCGCGGTCGGTACTCCACCTTGAGACCGCAGAGCGAGGCGGTCTCCACCTTTGAGGACTCTTTCGTCGGATCTTTCGCCTCCTGTGGCAGAGACCAGTCCGTGTCGATCGCCACGTCCGGAAAATCGTCGGCTGCCCACGGGTCGTACGCTGGTTTCTGAGACTCTAGGAAAGAACTGTTGCTCGGTTGACTGCTCGTTGAGTTTTTCCCTTTCGATGCTGCTTTCGATTCATCAGCTCCAGGCGTGAAAGATTCATTAGCTGCTGGGTGTGACTCCGACGATAAAGTTATCAGAGTTTCTATTGACTCCTCAACTGTTGAATAAATTTTTTAACAAAATTAAAATTAATTTAAAAAAGAATAATTGCATTACACAAAAGTAGAAGTGAAATAAAAACATTTTTAGATGCTGCGAATTTTTATCTACTTAAGTCCGAATGTCATACTTAAAAATAATGAAACAATTAAGTGATAAAACGTAAAATGTATATGATAATCTATTAAAAGGCCTTTACAGCTTTGATTAAAACACAATTTAGATAAAAGAAATCGAAACACATAAGGATACTCACGTTTCCAATTACAAGTTTCCGCAACAGACTTAACAATGTCGGACTCGAAAGTAGATCCAAACATTTCCATCAACTGCGAGAAAATCTTGCTATGATTTTCTTTACTTTTTTTATTGCATTTCCTCTGAGGCAGAGGGGCCCAGTCATCGTTGGACGCCATGATTACTGCTTGACTTTAGCGGGTGCTGTAACAGACAAGGCCGCACATTGTAAACTCGATGGGAAATCGACGATTTTCGGAAACGCTCGGCCCTTGCATTTTCTTCGGTTTTTACAACTCCCACCCTCGCTTCATTATATCTTTCAGCGTCACGTTGGGGTTTCCCCTTGCATTTTGCTCAGATACTTGACCCCCACCCCACCATCGGTGAAACCGAATGTCTTTAACGGCTTTCATTCATTTAACTTTCTGAGAAATTCCTGTTAGTCCTTCTAAACTTTATTTTTGCAAGTTTCGAATTCTACCCTCTAAAACTTGTATAATATTTTTATTTTAAATTTTACATATTTACAATTTACAAAATAGAAATAATTAAAATTTTAATAGATCATATATTAACTGATTCCTATAATTATAGAATTTATATAATTTTGCAAATATAACTATGAGAAAAATGCTTTATCATGATTATCTATAGCAGGATTTAAAAAAAGCTAAATTGTTTTATACCTCGATATGTTAAAAGTAAGTTTTCTTACTTTTAATTTATCGTCAACACTAAGATATTTTCAATTGTTAAATATGCACTTGTCAATTTGTTTTTTTATTTTATTTTTCTTGATTAATTTCAATTTTGAACGTTCTCGTTATCAACGAATCATTGTTTACTCAATTTTTTTTGTGTTGCAACTGAAAATATTGACATTTTCCATTTAACTGGAGAGTTCGCCTTTTAGTGTGGTAGATATAGTATTAAACGGCCGAAAAGAAACTTATGCATCGAAATTGGCCAACTGTGCGAGTATATAGTCAAAGCCATCTGTAGATGCAAGCGCACGCGGCCAGTGACTCGCGACGCATACAATAGGTAGCGGACGACACATCTACCGAATTTATCAATTCAAGACTAAATAGACAGCTATGACGTAAACACAAATACCACTCGTTGAAAGCCTATTACTGACGACGGATAATCCGATATCGCATTTAACAGATAATCACTGCACTCGATAAAAAATAGATACTTCTCAGCTCTGCATTCTTAGAGTTTATTTTATAGAACAATCCTTAAAAATAGACACTTACAAGGACGGAGTACAGATGCGAATATAAAAAGTACCTACACGATATTTGACTGATCCAATGATGAATACCAACGACCGTTACCAAGTTAATAAATTAATTACTCCATTAATACTCCTAACAACCGGAGTAACTCCATATTCCAGAAGTATACGATCAGTTCCGCTTCAATATGCAATAACAATTAGATCCAACAAATCATTGTTTAAGTAATATCTCATTCGACTTTCTATGTAAAGAATTATTAATTATTAAGATTTATATTGCAATCAAACGTTATACACTATCATTGCATTTAAACATAGAATCACAAGTGTAGAAGCATTGATACTATTAAACAAAGAAAAAATTGAAGAAAATCTGTTCGGAAACAGAGCAGCTCCGGATCCTAACAAAGGCTGCTTGCTCTCGCTTGTTTACAAACACACGTACCACATGATACGTTGGACCCCAACGTGAAAAGAGAACGGAGTCCGCCGCGTCTTCCGTACGAAACCCTAAGTCAGCTTTGACAGAATTCTCCCCCGCATTCTTAGACAAAATACATACCTCGTCAACAAAATCATGTGGAGAGATGACGACGCAAGCTGCAATCTACAGCGGCTATAAGTTGGAACACGATATCGCGCCAGCGACTCTGCGGAGGAGCCGCACTCTCAGGCTGAGTCTTTGTGTGCTACGAGGCTAGTACAGCAGCGCGGGGCTCCGGGCGCAGTCTGGCTCCCCCGTCATCAGAGGAACGAGCCACGGGGTGCGACTACTGGACGCGACCCAACGGAAGAGGCGACTGTGCAGCGTGTGTTTTGCTCGCGTGGGGGTTGCCTACTGCGCATGATGCGCGCGACTCACGGAGTCACGGTCTAAAGTAGCTGTACGGGCCTGGCCTGGCACGCATTTTTTTCCTCCCAACCAGCTGATGAAATTCCACTGACCTTTCCAGCATCCAAGTTGCACTCAACTTTCGCTCAAATACACTTGGGGATATGTAGAAAATTCATCGAGTAATTGGCTACGGGTCACGAGTTTTCAAGGTTTTCTTCAAATTTATGAAACAGGCTTTCATTCTTCGTTTTACCGACGGAGCTGAGTTTACATAACACACTACGTCTATATATAGCGTCGTATTGGAGTTGTAGGACTTGTAGGTTGCAGTAGGTGAGGTTAGGTAGCGAAGTAAGGGAAAACTGATAAGGCCATATAGCCATATAGGTTATGTCCGTCCGATTATATTTTGTTGAATCAGTTGAATCGTCGTTGCAGACCAGTAGTAGATACGGTTCGAGACCGCAGAGCAGACGGAACGTACGTGGAGCGATTTGTCATCGTTCGAAATAAATTTGACGTGTGGTCGATTTGCAGTTTAGCGCGCACTCTGTTACTCGAGCGCTACGACCTGGATTATTGGCACACCCAGGATGGATAAAAAGCAACTCGGCGTTGACAACTTGGAGATACCTCCACTGAGAAGTCTCAACGATTTTATTCTTGATGCCGCTCGCTTCCAGATCCCCAATCTCAAGGATCTAGACAAATGGGGCAACAGAGTGGTCAACAATTTGCTCTACTATCAAACAAATTATTTTTTTACAGCCATTATTATTTTCATTCTTGTGGGGTGAGTAATTTATATTTCTTTCGAATCAATTTATATAATATTTATTTTTTTATCATTATTCTTGAGTTTTCCAAATCTGCTATCATTATTTGCCCAAGTACATATTAACTTACATGGTCAAATGTCTCTTGCACTAATCAGTATTAATAACCCTAATATTGCATTTATTTCGTCTTTATCTTGAAGTTTAATGCCGCAATACTTTTTTGTATCAATAAAAAGGTAATTTTATATTATTATAGTAAATAGTAAAATAATTCACTTTGAAATTCTCATGCAAATATAATTTTCTATTCACTAATAATAGATGTGATTCAATTCATCAATATACATTTATAGTACTTGCTAAATATAGACTGTTAAGATTTTGGAATTTAAATATTTGACTAATGCATTATATCAATAATCACACTTTTCTCGTAATTTGTAGGTTGATACATCCTGGAAAAATGCTTGTTGGAATGATAGCTACTAGTGCTATTGTGATAGGTTTCGCATATATATCTGCAGAAGGAAGAGGACAAATACATTATATTAAAAAACGCTACCCAGGTGTAGGAATTATACTAATGTTAATTACAGGTTGCTTTTTAACTTATACTTTGGGATCACTTTTAATCTTTTTGGTTGGCATCTTATTACCAATTTCAGGTAAACAAATGTTTTATTTATTAATTTTCTTTTAAACTAAGGTAAAATTATCAAAATCACATAAAAATTATATATATAAAAATTCTTTCAGTAATATTTATCCATGCATCTTTACGATTAAGAAATATTAAAAACAAGCTTGTCAATAAGATTGAAGGAATTGGTTTGAAACGTACTCCTATGGGTGTCTTTTTGGAAGAACTTGGTATGGAGCCAGATCTCTTTGATTAAGTGGATCTATTTAGATTTATTCTTAAAAGCTGCTGTCTTAAATTTTTTCTCAGCCTTTGCTCAATTTGACTTAATTGTATAATATTAGTATTAATGTCTATATTTTCAATTTTTATAAATATATTACCATAGCTGTTATACTACCATAGCTAAAAAAGAAGAAATTTAAAAATTAGATCTTTTATATGAAAATTTCATATCTATTCAACTGGTTTAAAAAAAAAATGTTTTTTCTTCCATTTTGTGACAAATTAAGGCCTAAATTACAAAAATGTATTTTGTTAAATTAGTCAGCTATTTATGTTTTTTAAAGAGTTGACTTTATTCATTTAAAAAGGAATTTATTATTTATTATTTGTTGACATTTGTATAATATATATTTATTATTTACACTTATGCATATATTTTATATTTATCTAATTGAAAGTTATTTTATTTATATTTAGTAATAGAATGAAATGCAATTTTGTGATTAATATTTTATTATATTTCAAAAACAAATCTTTACAACAAGATTAATATTTTTTACATTTACATTAGATCTCGTAAATTATTTTAAAAAATATTTAAAGCTAAGAATGCATGATACTTTTATACTCAATAAAATACACAATCTGTAGTTTCTTTGTAACTTTCAATGTAATGTAAGGTTTCTCTAACACTAACTCAATTTTACTTACACTCAATTTATCTGAAATTACGCTATGTTTCATTAATGCAGTACAATTATATTATTTTTATGTAAATAGTAAAAAGTGCCCTTTTCGCTACGATATTGTTAGTCACATATAAAAATATTTATTGGAGCAGAAAAGATAGTATTAATATGACTAATAAAATTATTTAATTAATGTTATTAAAAGCAATAAATTATACTAAAATTTAATCTTTACAATAAATATTAACTCTTTCATTTATCTAATTTTGCTTGTTTCCTGTTTTGGCTTTTGTGGCCTTTTTATAGACTATCGCCTTACACGTACAACCTGTCTCACGCAAAAAAATAACTAATTTGACTAAGAAAAATGAGAGACTAATGGTGAAGGAATGCTGTACTCGCCCCGACCAAATCTTCAAGGATAATGCAACAAAGAATTCATAACATCCAAAGAATTACAACGACTGACTCTGTTTTAGACTTAATTGATCAAAAAGAAAAATTTATTTTAAAAGACTTGTGCTATTGAGGCCTTTACAGTTAAAAAACACTGTAAATTGTTATAACTTACACACGTATTTATATTTTTGGTACTTATCATGTTAAGATATTAAGATTTTTTTATTTACATTCTAAAAGTCTGTTTACAAGAGTTTTTAACACTATATATCATATACATATATTTAAAAATAGTTGTGTGATTGTTGAGTTGTTTGGAAGGCATAAGATAAAGTTACTAAGAAAATTTTACAGAAATATTAATTTTTTTTATATACAGAAATACTGACAAAAGTAATATGAATACAATTGTCATACGTTTTTCAGAAGACTGTGCTTTTTTTGTTTCATTATTAACCCTGTCACTAACGAAATAAATTATTTTGCAGTCCTAAAAAATCCTTGCATATATAACTTAAATAAAAACCACTGTAACTTCAAAAGATTCATAATAATAAGTCATTAATCACTATAAATTGTCATTTGCTGCACATAATTTTATTTGAACGTTTAAAAAGTTTTAAAATAAATAACATGATGATGACAAATTTAATAATTACAAAACAATATTTATAAAAGGTATAATTCATTGAGTATTTCTTTGAATTGGCAGTGATATTTTGAAATTAAGCTGAGGAAATACAAAATTTCTCAAATTATGTACAATTTTATCGCCACAGAAAAAAAGGAAAATCATAAAGAAATTATTTTGTTTCCCTACTAAAAAAAATTAAAAAGTATATTTTATTCACTTGTTAAACGTTTAATTTGTAAATGGTTTATCTCGTATTTCTTTTGAAATATTAATATATTATTGACCTGAGCAGAATTTTCAAAAAGTATAAATCAAGTATTCTAAATTCAACTTATGCTAAATATTAAATGTGGCTCAATAATTTTGAGTTAGAATTTAATTTTGCCGATTTTTAATTTATACCGGACTAGATTTTTGTTATGAATACTGTGTTAGAAGGATAAAGGATAGTTTCTGATAATTTCAATTTGATAGACAATTCACCAATGTTTGTTTTTGGGAAAGGTATAAGGTATGTATATTCCGATGAATCATAACCCATATTCTCCATTTTGTTTATGAAAACCTGCAACCGTAAAAATTCAAATTTATCTTAATGTGTTAAATATTGTTAAAATATTTTTCAATAAAAAATACCTCAACTGTTTCACTGGCTATCATAGATATTGTTTCTTTACTTCCATTAGGTAAACGAAGACATAGTTTTATCGTTGGTGCATTTACATCAACTGGACCTTCATTCTCTTCTTTTTGCATTTGTTGTTCTTTTGTACCCATTTCATCTATTCTAGATCTTTTACTAATAAAAGTACATGTACTGTTTCCTGAATTCATGACACTTGTACTCGGTTTTGTATCTCTATAATCTTTAAATAAAAATATAAGTATTAAAATATAGTGTTTTAAGTAAGTTTGGTAAAAGCATATTTTAAAAAGTTACCTGAGAGTTTACTACTTCCAGCATTTTTATCTGATACTCGAAATCGTTTTGTGCTTGAAGTTGTATTCTACACATTTTTATATTAATAATCAAGTATAAAATTTGTTTGACAAGAAAAAATAAACTACTCTTGTTCTTACCGCATTAGACACAGCATCATTTTGCAATTTTCCAGTGAAATTGCATGTTTCCGAAGGAACAGATTTACTCTTTATAGGAGTGGAATCAACATTTTCAGGGGAAGCATGTGTACTTAACATATCATTCAGTCCAGACACCAAACTGTCTATTGTTATATGATTGTAAGACCTCATACATTCACCAGTTCTTGGATCAATGATCGCCAAATAGGGGTAGCTTGCAACATTATAAAAGTCAATATAACGCTTTCCATCAACTGAATTTGACAATCCCTATAAAACAAATGCATTTAGTTTTTTTAAATCCATATTTTTTTTTAAGTTTCAAGACCTTTATAAAAAATTTACCTGCCACAAAACAAAATGATCACTTATAATTTCTCGTATTTGTGGATTAGGCCAAACGTCTCGATTTAAAATTTGACAAGCAAATTCTTGTTGATTCTGTACATTAACAAGTAACCAACGGTTAATACTTTTTGCATATTCTCTAGCTTCACTAAAGGTACCTAGAAATAATATGTCATAAGGTGGTCTAAACAAGTCTTCCAAACGTTTTTGTCTATTACGTTGAGATGATTTTCTAGCACCAGAAGCTCTTTGTGTCATTTCTTCTTCTTGTCTTCCTGAAATAGAAGTTATCTTTAAAAATAAAATAATTATTAATGTTAAAGATAGATAATTCTTACGTGTCTCAACGGCAAAATCTCTGAATCTGTCAAATATGCTGTTAGGAGCCCTAGGAAAAGAACACGTGACGTCGGGAGGTACAAGCACCTCCTGAGTCGGGAGAATAGGCGCCCGAACTTCAGGCTCATCTTCAGCAGTTACAGTAGGGGTTGGAGCAGAACCTGCAGCTTCGAACAGAAGACTAATAGCTGTCTCTAAATTACCATCAGCTAGTGCCAAGTACTGTGTAGCTGTTGCTTCACCCTCACCTACAATAAAACATTAAAATAAGTCATTTTAAAATATTAACTTTTAATATTTAGGCACCTTTGTATACAAAAAGAAAAATCCAAAACAAATCATCAACATAACCTAGGAATGTTGTTAAGAAATTTTTATAAGAATATAGTTTTGATAATACTCACCGGTTACTTCGATAAACTTTTCGACAAGTTCCCGATCCATATCTGTGCGCCTTTCGATGTTTTGACGCGCACCGCTGGCAATACAATTTTATGCCCAGGATCGCGCGCGACGCTCCACCAGCGCCAGGTCCTCATCAGCGCACCTACACACAAGATCCAAGCACAACGCCACAAGCCACAACGGTACGGTACACGCACACCACGCGCTCAGTGAGAGTCGTCAGTCGAGATCTTTTTTTTTTGTTTATATATAGATATAGATATAGATGTCTAACAGCAGTAACAGCACTAACAGCTGCCAAAGTTTCGCGCCTGCGCGTACCGCGTCAAATTCCGAGTACCAGGTCAGGTTAGGTTAAAGTTGGTGTGTGTGACTGAAGAATTTGTAATCTTACACTTGTTTATCATTGCAGCTTGTTATTATTTTGGATATTTCGGAGCATCTGTTCTTCGCAGATGAATGGTTTGAATGATTCTAAAAATTGCATCCTTTTTTTACGTTTCATACATTAAATTTTTTTTATATATTTCAGGTTATAAGTTTTTTTAAAAAATCGTCAAAATGTCAATTAATAGAAGTACTTGTGATGTTTTGCTTTCCATAGTAGACGATGTAGAATTAATATCTAAAGAATTAATTGAAAATATAATTGCTCAGAAACATTTAAAGCTGTCTACTACAGAGCATACTCATCTTATTGAGCTCCTCATTAGTAAAGACAAGGAACTGAAAACAGTATTAACCAAAGCTGAAGAACAAGCTAAAATTAATTTAAAAATGGAATCGCTGAAGGCAGAAGTTGATCGACAAGATCAGGACATTCAGCAGCTGCAACGTCAGCTTAAGGAAGCCGAGCAGATATTGGCCACAGCTATTTATCAAGCTAAACAAAAATTACAATCCATAGCTAGAGCAAATAAAAGGCCAGTTCCTTCAGAAGATCTAATTAAGTTTGCACATAGAATTAGTGCATCTAATGCAATATGTGCTCCACTAACTTGGCAGCAGGGTGATCCCAGACGTCCATATCCTACAGATATTGAAATGAGATTAGGCTGCTTAGGTCGTTTAAGTGATTTGCCACTGAATGGCCAAATGGTTGGAACTCATACTGGAATTTCATCTGATTTACATAGGACTGGTCATACCACGGAATCATTAGCTTCCCAAGCTAATCAATTTGCATGGCATCCATCAGGTGAAATTCACATGTCAGTAACTGGACAAGGGACTGTGCCAATCAATACTCACAAACAAGAATCTGAAGATGTTGAAGTTATGTCAACAGATTCTTCTAGCAGTTCATCAAGTGACTCCCAATAATTTAGTTTTTATCTTTAAATCTTGTAATAATTTAAATAGGTAGTGAATTACTGCAAAATAATATTTTTTACTTCTAATAAATAAAGTACTACGAATTTCTATAAGAAAATATTTTATTTATTGCTCTTTTGTACTTATTTTAATAAACTTAATTTACTAAAATTTTCATAAATATATATTATTTTATAATTGACGGAAGGTCTTCGAATTGGCGAAATTTGAATTCGCAATAGCCAACCTAACTTAAGGCGGACGCATGCGCATGAACTTTCCGGAGCCCTTATGGTTCGCCTCCTTCATAATCTCGCGTGTAAAATAAAAGCCGCATAGTTTTGTTTATATACTTGCGGAGCTGAGCTGTGAAGCGGAACCGCCCGCCGGAGTGTCGCTTTGCTGACAGCAAGTGTCGGTCCGCACTCCGCAGTGAAGAAGATGTGAGCGTCGCCGGTGAGACAAAGGTGTGGAAATTGGCCTCTAAAAGGTAGGAAAGGACAGTCGGAGGGACGCGGAGGACAGATACTCGAAGTCGACCGTGAGAAAAATGACAGACAAACCGAAGATAACGTTGATCTTGGAGGACCAGCACTTTCACGTTGATAAAAAGAGAATAGTGGATAAAAGCCGATATTTCGAGTCATTGTTCTCCCACAATTTCAGCGACTCTAAGGATAATAAGCAGACGGTCAATTACAAAGTCGCTCCCTCCGTTCTGCAGGTGATTAATTCTTTTCATCACTTTAGCGTTCTTAATATTTTCCGTAATGAACACTGTAAAATTCTGTTTCTGAGATCTGAGATTTTCAATTTTATAAAGTGGACTTTCAATTTATGATCTTGGCATATTTCTTACAAATTTACATAATTTTTACTTACTTAAATTATAAACATTTATAAATGTTACTTACGAATAATATCTTTTTTATTTATCACTTTCTTAATTGTTTTAATATTTAATTTATTTATAAATTTTCTTATTTTATATTTTTTAGGATTTTTGTGATTGGATAGAAGAGGACCCACCACGTATTAAAGAAAATGAATCGAGTCAAATTAAAATATCACTTCAAAAATTTCTCTCTGATAGTTTTGACTGCCTCAAACAGCTACTTGAACTTAGTATCATATATACTGTTGAAGAACTGAGCATAGAGCTAAGTGATATAATTATACAGCATTGGCTGAAACCTGAACTTCTTTTAGAAATATGGAAACTGTCAAGAGATTTAAGTCTGACTGCTCTCATTGATATATCATTTTCTACTTGTCTTGATAGATTTATGGAATTACCAGTTGATGAATTATTAAGCATTTCTGATAATGATTTTCTACAGTTGGTCCGTAATGTCAATATCAGATCTTCCACAGATTTCTTAGGCTATGTCATAAATGAAAGACTAAAGAAAGAAAATTCATGCGAGAACAGCGCTGAAGATAATGATTCCCTAACAAGACTGCAATTGAACAAGTTACTAGAAATGTTGGATAGCCCTGAAAGACAGCCCACACTAATGCACTGTTTTTGTGCTGAATCTATCAAAACAGAAAATGATGAGGATTATAATACCCGTGTAGTGTACGCATTTCAACAAAAAGTTCCTGCAAAATTTGGAGAATTAATAGAAGTTTGGAGAATGGAGGAAGATGGAAAAGATATTGCTGGGATGGGAATCATTGGTCGTGGTAAGTTTATAATTATTAAAATGCCTTTTATATTGTATATATCTAAAATATATTTAATTCAGGTTTCAGTGTTTACAAAATTGGTGGTGAATTAAGACTTGGTTCGTGTAAATTTAACATGAATGTATGGCGCTACTGTTTGATCTCAAAAAAATGGTACTACCTTGCAAGGTAATGTACATTTATCTAATAAAATAGCATTGCAAGCATTTTTAATTTGTAATAAAAATTTCTTTAACAGACTGAGAAAAGCTCGGAGGCATATGGCAATAGCTATAGTTGATGATAAATTAGTTCTAATTGGTGGCGTGGGACGATATCGATTGAAACTGACGTCAGTCGAAATGCTTAATTTAAATACAGGGCTGTGGATTAACGCACCAGACATTCCAGAAACTTTTACCGACGTTCCGCCTGCTTGCGTAATTAATGGAATTGTTGCCCTTTGTGTCTCAGATATTTATATGTTCAATCCTAATTCAAATACCTGGATTAAAGTTGATCACCCCTTTGATTCCAGCGAATTTTGTGGTGTAAAGTGTATAGCTGCATACAATAATACATTATACTTAGGTATGTCAATAAACTGTCAAAAATTTTAAACATTTTATATATTTTTTATCATAGCATTTATTGAGCATTACACAATATTATTAAAAAAAGAATATAAAATAAAATATTGTTTTAGGCAGAGAAGGTGGCACGTTTATGGGCTACGACGTTACGTGGGAGATAAGACGAAGTCAGTCGGGAGAAGCAATTATTCAAAGTGCGCGAATCGTGCGTTCGGAGTGCAAAATGTTTCGCAGTCCGTGCGAGAAAATCCAGATAGGTGAGAATGCACGAGCGGTTGGAATTGTCTTCGCTTTCGGCAAAGTATCCGTTGAGTGTGGGAGACTCGACGAAGAAAACCAGCGGCTCGAGTCGCGTATTCACAATTTTGTATTACCTCTTGCCTCTCTTATCCCAGTCGGCTGCTTCAATCTCGTAGATCCCTCAACGCTCTACAAACAGGTCGTTCTGTGAGATGTGCAATCACGACATCTTCAAGACTGACTGATCTTTAGAAAGCTTCTTATTTTATTGTGAAGATTATAATTAATTTTCCGCCTAAGATGTTGTATTGTAGTTTGTAATTCGATTATTAATTGAGAAAATATTCTTTGTCGTTGATAATTTCATAGAAAATTAATTAGTGTAAAATAATGGAAATTCACAAAGTATACTTCACGTCGAGCCACGCAATAAGTTGCGTATGCTATTGGGTGTAATCTGCGTTTAGAAGTAGATTGTAATTTTTCTATAATTTATTTTATGTACATAGCTCCGCGATGACTGCTGATGATAACAAATTTCTTTACAATGTTACACTTTATTCTTGAAACAGTTTGTTAATTTTTTTTAAATACAACTTAATTTATATCTGCACGAGAATGAAGTAAGCGAAAACATTGTAGAAAACTATTATGACGCACAATGAAAAAATTAAAATCGTGATCAATTTTACTAAATTTATAAAAGCGAAACGCTATAAGTAGCAACTCATATATGAATTCAATGTATTTCATGAAGAAAGATATTTTTAGTCGGGATCAAACTACAGCTGAAAACAAAATGTAACAAGGAGTGCCTTTAAAAATGCCAACAGACACTTAAGCTCCGACTGCTTTTTTATCAGTATTTTTTGGTAGAGCCGTCGAAACAGTGCTTTTACATAAACTTGTTCGTATTTGAAGAAATGTTATAATCTTAGAACTAATTTAACTTAGCCTGATAAATGTAGTAGGCGAATAAGCAAATATCATTGTACAAATTATTTTACATTAAAATAAGAGATACACTGCAACGAGAGTAGTTCTAACGTCAATGCGATTATTTTATTTATCTTAACCGAAGTCGTGTAGAAGGCCTGCGCTCACACCTCGTTTTTGCGACAGGCTCCAGCAAGTTCTAGCAGTAGTTGGCGAAACACAAGGGGATTCGAGTTGCTGGCGATCTGCCGCAGAAGGAACCAGTCGCCGTAGCTCAATGCGCCCGCGAGTCGTTCAGCGGTCGTACGCGACAAGCCGCGCGCGCTCGCCTGCAGCAAGTACATCCGCGCCTTTGGCTGTGAAAAAACCACCACTCTGCAAAATCAATTCATTATCTTCCTGTTTTATTTTTATACAGAAGATTCTAGAGGATGTATCTTTGCCTAGTATATCCCAACAAGCTAATTTATTTAAGTTGTTAGAAACAATTTTATGTTTAAATAAATATGAATATTTTTAATTACGAGCACACAGAAATGGGAGTAAGAAGGAGTACCTGTAAACGAGAGCGAGGGCTCCTGCTATAGCGAGAAATACAAGCCAGAACCAAATGAAAACGAAGATCTTTTCGTTGACGACATTGAGCGGCAGGACGCAGAGAGCGTCGTGGATTTGTGCGCTGCCTGTTGAACCGAATGTGTGAATCGTGCACTTGGTGAGCTTCGGAAAAAGACGGGCCATCGGGTCCACTCGCTGAAAGGGCTTCGACTCCATAGCGAACACCGTTACCGCCGGTCCGTACCTCGTGAACTGACCCTCCAGGAAAGCGTCCAACAAGTAGATCTGTGCCACCTTGGTAAAAAATAATAAATTGATCAAACTCCTCGACAACTGATGTTTCATTAATTACGTAGCGGAGCATTTAAGATCGAGGTACCGAGTTAAGAAAGTTCAGTAGTTCACAAGCGTGAAAGCGAAGCGCGTAAAAGTTGTGACAACGGGTGGAGCCGTCGGCGAAGTAGGCAAGTACTCGGTTGCGCTTTTCGCCGGTCCAGCTCTCGCGTGCGAACGGCGAACCCAACTCTTCGGCCAGATAGCGTATTAGACCACCTTCCCAAGCGAACCACAATGCGCGCGGCAGGTAAAACGCCAGCGCCTGCATCAATAGCACCAGGCATACCTGAAAATAAATTATATTCTTTTTAGTTTTGTTTTCTTCTTTTTTTTTTCTATTTTATTATTATTTTTGTTTACGTGATGAGGAAAAGACCGACCCACTGATAGTATCGATGGTGAAAAACTTCATCGTTGTGAAGTGCCTGTGCTACACCAGGAGCCGCAACGTCGCGACCCGGTATCCCGCGTAAGTGTCTCCTAACGGTGAAGGTACTGTAGATCCAACAATATGCATTCACCGGATCGGTTTCTAATAGTTACAATATTTATAAAGGTATCAAGATATATATTTATTAAATAAATACAATTTATATTATTTTTAAAGCTGAGTTTTCTATTTCAAAAAATGACAATCAAGGCAATTGATTTCACATTGTTAAACATTATTTTGAGTATCAAACTTAAATTATATTTAATAATTTTTCGAGTATTTCAGAAATAAGAAAATTCATACCGATATTACCGGAGGTGATGCAGGAAATCGGTTCACCGATGAATTGTTTCGCACTCACGAGTATCGCAAAAATACTGAGGAGTGCAACGGTGAGTCGAGAGTGCAAACGAAAAACGAGATTGTCGATGCGGACGGGTTCATCGCACAACAGCTCCTTTACCGGAGCAAATATCTCTAGCATGCTTCTATATTTTATAATTACAATTTTTCAATATCTTTTTAACCTCTCTGTAAAACGAGCAGGAATAAAATGACGATCAGTTTCTTAGCTCAAATATTTCGTTTTAGTTGACAAAATTAAAAAGTGTTTAAACGGAAATGAAAACAACATTTTAATCAAAAGTTATGGATTATATTTAAAATTTTCATATTTATTTCTGTTACATAAGACTTTATCGTTAATTTTTCTAATACTATGACTATTCCGATTCGTTTATTTACAAAAATTCTTAAATTTTCGGTTTTAAAATATTTACAAGTGATCTTGCATCTATGACTTTCAAATCATTTTAATAATGATTTGAACTCAAGGTTCGTAACTGACAGTGTAATATGCGATTATTTTATCTTAAGAAAAAGCAATTAATCCTTTTGTACACGTTTACGGTAACCACAATATGCTTGCCAGTTTATGGAAAAAAGGAACATCGCATAAAACACGACACTCGTGTCGAAACATCTATTCGAAATTACATACAGTCAGTATATACATGATACTTTTTAAAATACTAAGTCTGAATACATTGCAGGTTTGTTTATAAGAAGAAAGTTATAAAAAATGTTTCCGCTTCATTTGAATGGTAAAAAGTTTTTCTGTCCGTCGAATATCTGCTGTGAAAAGTAAGTAAATATTGGATCTTTCTATCGCCTGCGGTAGAACACTTATGTCAGTCGTACGATTCTTAATTAAAAATAAGATACATTAGTATAGTGCATGAATTATATATTATTATGAACCTGTACAAAGTAAGTTTGTACCATGTGTAGTACAATTCATGCAAGATCAAGTATGGAACTTAAATTAGCAATCATAATTACGTTTATGAATTTACGTTTATATGTTACAATTGTTTCATAAACGGATTAAAAGTTGAATTTCGACTTAATTTCGAAATTAAAAAAAGCTATTTTTTTTCCTTAAATTCTAATGTAAACAATTTTCTATTAGTTAGAAAGTGTTTGAGGTTCAAAACGGACAGTATAATATTTATATAATGACTGCATTGTTAAACCATTCTGTACATGTGTCAATTTCGACCTCAGTAACACTTGAGAGAACGAAAATTATGATAATGTTCGTAGTAATGCTGACGACAAACACAAAAATGTAAATTAAGGCTATCACTTTTCCGTTTTTTTCTTTTTGCTATCAATTTTGGGTCACGTAGCAGATGTTTCAGAGGTCTTACGACCGCGGTTACCCTTTCGTTGTTTTACTCCCTCAGTAGCACTATCATCGGACATAGAGGAATCGCGCAAGGATTTGCGACCTCCGCTTGCTCTTCCTACATTTCGCTCTTCGTTCTCTGAGCCTATGGACTCTCGACTCGACTTTCGCCTCTGGCGTTGCGGTGCCTGATTCTGAGCTTCCATTGTTTCGCGTAAGTGTTTACGCTTCGCTTCCCAAAACATTTCTTGCCTTTGAGCTATTTCTGGATACCTATTGAAAATAAGACATTGTCAACTATTTCTTTTAGATTTAATAAATTTATTAAATTTATTTAATAATCGTAGTATATACCTTTCTGAAAATTCTTTGCTAGGACTAACAATCAAATGCCACCCCTTCTTTGGTTGATGCTTTGCTACATTGGTGAAGATTTCTCTGATTTCCTCTGCAGGCAACTTAACTACGGACGAAACTGCTCTTCTGTCAACATACTCGTGTTCCGTGAAACATAGCAGCTATAAAAAGAAATTGTAAGAATGTTAAAAATTTGTTACAATTTGCTGCTACAAACAATAATAAAATATATACAAACAATGTAATCTCTTGCCCTGCACATTAATTCTGAGGGAATTCCACTGTGAGCTGATACTGAATCTTTAGGGTAAATGAGTTCACTATTTACAACCCAATTGCCTTGCACTAGAACTGCCTCTTGTTGTAAGTATTTAAGAATAGCATTTGTTTCGTGCTCAGATGATAAAATGGTTCTTAGTTGTACAAAAGACATGACTTTAGCTGCAAATAACAGTATTTGATTGTTAATCAAAATTCAATTTGTACATTTTTTAATTATAATAATTAAAAAATATGGTAATTTAAGTCATTTGCTTACCATCTTTCATCAATATTCGTACTTGATCAAGTAATGGTAGGGTACGAATATAACTAAGTGAAGTAGTATGACTTGGTATATTTGCTTTTGAAAATTGTTCTTCTTTTAAAGGTGGAGCAAGCAAATCTAAATATTGCTTTTCTGTTAAATTCAAATTATTTACTGCTTCGTCATTTGCATTACAAATCATTTCCATTCTTGTCAGCTCTGCTTGAGAGCTCGTGGCTGGTTTATATTGACAAGGTATCCACTGTTCTTCTTGACATTTCTTGGCATGAGTTTGAAAAGATTGTTCCCTCATTTTTTTAATGAAATCTGGTACTTGCCTTGCAAAAGTTACATTTACTTGTTTTGCAGGCTCATCTTCTTCTTCTGCTTCTACAATAAAAAGGAATAACCGTTAAATTTCAAATGAAAAGTTGCTTATTATCCAAGTTCATTAAAATTTTCATCACTCATACCATCTCCTGTATTCTTTCCATCATCTTTTGCTCGTTTGTCCGCTCTGTCTAGATAGTTAAATTCGGGTCTCATCTGCAAAATTCCTTTTACAGGTGTTATATGTAACTCACCATCTTGGTATATTCCAATTGCATAATTATCACAGTTTGGTAAGGCTCTAGATGACTTTAATAATATTTTATCCATCATATTGCTGTAAAAAGATTTTTTTTATTAAATATATATTTAATTTATAAAATATCTTAATATATTACAAATAACAAACCTATCAAACATTTTTTCATCTTCTTCTTGATCTCGTTTAGGAGGTATTTCAGCATTTGCTGCAATAGCTTGACCTCTGTTAAGATTGTAATGAGGATCATGAGTATTGATTTCAACTTCCATCGTGACCTCTTGGTTCTCTGGTTTTATAGCCGTTTTAATAAAATGTGCATTATCATATCCATCCCGAGCAGATTTCAATGGATATTGAAGAATATAAAGTTTATTGGCTAATTTTTTTGATAAATATACTGGAATCTAACATAAAAAGACAAATAATACAATTAAAAACATTGTAATTAACATTTTAAAATTTTACTTTAAAAATTACTTAAAAATTCAAAAAATAAAAATTCTATATTTATTGCTTTTCTGTAATTTAATTTTTACAAAATAGTACTTTGAATCTTTATTATATTGATTTAATCGATAAATTTATCCTATTAATGCAATAAATTTAAAAATGAAAAGAATATAATCGATTAAAAATAAATATTAACAAACCATTGAAAAAAAATTGTTTTACAATAAGTAAATAATATTTTTCTTCTTATAAAATACTTAGTATTGCTTGTGTAAAATATCACGAAAAAAATAAATTTTAATAATGCCGCAATCTGTAGTATTGTTACAAAATTTCTAACCTTTAATCCTAACCCCTAAACAGTGTCAATAACGATGTTATAGCACTTTAAATAAGAATAAAACGATTTTTGTTGATCCAAAGCTTACCTCCTTTATTACAGTCTCACTGTCATCGTCAAATGATGTAGAATTTGACATTTTTCCGAATATTATTGAATCCAATAACTGCTTCACGCGGACACCACTGTTGTTTTTTGATGTCGCATGTAGTAGAGTGCACGTTCAAAGTTCAGATGAACAGATGAATAGTTAGTAGATGCATAGATGAATGGAGCAGATGAATAGATTAGAATAGAAAATAATCTTTCTACTAATTCCTAATATTACTATTACCTTTAATGTCTAGTAATTAAATACGGAAATAATCGTAATTTTAAAATATCAAGTTAAATGGAGTGCAGGAATTTGATTTAGTTATGATTGAGATTTAATAATTTGCTTTTACGTTATCTTCTAAGTACAATAGATTAGATGCATAAGATGAGATATTGTAAATTCCTACCTGCTATGAGTTGTGCCTTGTGCATGTACTGCCGTATAAGTATCGTAATGAGCATGCGCAAATATTGCTTTATTGGCGACTGCTACGCCCCGTTCTTTCCCGATTATATTGTATTATTGTTAGATGTAAGACATTTTTTCTGAAAATTTGGATGCTGTGCATCGTAAAAACGATGTATTGTCACGTTAAATTCATTCGTATTTTTATACAAAAATATGGATCCATATAAAATTTTGTGCATAGTATAGGAACGTTTGATATTTAAGGAGTATGAGGTTAGAATTATTAAATGTCAAAACACCAAAAAATGTCTATTGCGATTTGAATATCATATTTTTAATCATTTTCTTAGGATCTTTCTCATGTTGAACTTTTCGTATTTTTAGTATTGCTTGCATTCTAAATAAGAGGCAAGTGAAGTATGAATATTTTATCTTAAACTATAAAACATAGTTGAATCATAAAGAGACCAAAATGACTTCCGTATTTGATCAATTTGAACAAGCTTCGCAAAGATCTAAGCAGGTTGCACCGCCACCAATAAGACCTGAGATTGTATGTATACATAAAAACTTCAATTTTCTTACGTTGATTAAAAAATACATTTTGTTTATAGAGCTCAACAGGTTTTATACAGATGAAGCTTCAAGATGAAATTCCAATATTTATCAAACAAAAAGTAAATTTTATGCCATCAGATAAAATTTTGAGAATGTGTGTTAGCAACAATTTCATCATTATTGCCATGGCTAACAATATTTTACTCAGGATTGATATGAAACATCCTGACAGACCTGAAGGTACAAATTAATATATATTGCAATTATACAAGTTAAGAAACTTTCAGCTTAATTATTGATAAAATTTTTTCATTTTCAGAAATAGACATTTCAAAATTTATAGGTAACTTAAGATTAACCAATATGTTCCTTGATCCTTTAGGACAGCATTTGCTTATATCAACAATTCCTAAGCAAGGAGATAATAATTCAACTGCCGAATTGTTTTATTTACACAGAAAAACAACTAAATTGAAACAGGTTTTTGTATACAATATTTATATTTGTTATTTATTCGTTAATATGAAATAATAAAGATAAATAGATTAAAGAAATCAAAATTAATTAAGAATTAACCTTTTAGGCTTCAAAATTCAGAGGTCATGAAATTACTGCAGTTGGTTGGAACTTTACTAATATATCAGAAACTACCTCAGGTCCAATTTTACTTGGAACTTCTAAAGGACTAATTTTTGAAACTGAAATTGGTTTGGAAGGAGATAAAATCTTTACCACAAGTTTAGAACAATATTGGAGACAGGTAATACTAGTTAAATATCTGATTTTATTAAATTTAATTTTAGAATGAAGCAGTAGATTATTTATGATCTTAACAAAATTTTTTGTTAAAGTCAAATTTATAAATCAAAATTAATTTTTTATGATTATATTTTTAAGTATAATTTTTCGATGCAATATTTTTATATTTCCAAGCTTCCAAATTATTTACCTCTTTATGGTAATAAAGAGTTGGAGGGTCTGGTAAGTTGTATGTTGTATAAATTTGACTGATTTTTAATTTCAATCATGAAATTATTACTTTATTGCCGTTCATTATTTCAAGACCATTTTAATTTTTTCACAAAAAGTTTTGTTAATTTCAATTTTTTAGAATAGTTTATAGCCACATACTTAACATATTTTTTTTATCAGGACTGAACTGAGTTTTTTTTTTTATAAAGGTGTTTGATATTGGGAAAGACAGTAAACCACCTATTACTGGAATAGAATTTCGAAGAATACCAAATTCTGATAAATATGTTATCCTGTTGACTACTCTTATTCGCATTTACCAGTATATTGGTGCAGTAACTAATCATGAAGAAAAACCACTTCTCCAGCAAGTATTTAGTAAATATTTAAATGTAAAAGGTAAATAAAGTAGGAGAAATATTTGAGTAGTTTCAGTAAAATATTTTGAAGAAACTGGAAGAATGATTTTAATAAATTTTTTCAGAACGTTTTAATCAGTTGGAAAGTTCTTTGTCATATTCAAAAATGCAGTTTTACTATGCATCTCCCCAAGATTTCCCAAAAACATTTAGTTGGTTAACTGAAACTGGCATATTATTTGCTCAGGTAAATATTACAAATTTAAAGTGTTTAAGTTTGTTTTTAATACTTATTCTTCTTCTCTCAAGATTGATCCCAAAGTAGATCCTGAAAATGTACTGGTAAATCAGCAAATGCTACCGTGTCCTGAAACTAGTCTCTTAAACAGTAGTGTAACGAGGAAGAAAAGTACAGCACCATTGTCGTTTGTTTTGACCGAATTTCACGTTCTTCTTCTATATACCGATCATGTAAAGGGAGTGTCTTTATTAAGCCAAGATCTCATTTTTGAAGATATTTATAATGATGTAAGAACCCATAAAGTATTTTTTAAAACTTGCTAATTCACTTCTGCCTTTTTTTAAAAATCTTAATTACAATTGTAGGCTTTTGGAAAACTGATAAATATTACAAAAGATCCTACTACAGGATCGATATGGGCTTACAGTGAGCGTGCAGTTTTTAAGTATAAAGTTACAAAAGAAGATCGTAACGTTTGGCAGGTACTTTGATAGCAAGCTAATGTCTTTTACAATAAATAATAATAAATAACAATAATTAAATTAATTTATGCATAAATTTTAAGGTGTATATTGAAAAGGGAGAATTTGAACTTGCAAAACAATACTGTAAGGATAATCCAGCACATATAGATCAAGTCCTTGTAAAACAGGCTGAAATGTTGTTTAAAAATAAAGAGTATGTAAAAATTTTTGACAATTCTTTCATAATTAAATATTAGTATAACACAATTGTACTTTTTATTCAAATCTTTTAGATATGAAAGAAGTGCACTTGTATATGCAGATACACACTCATCTTTTGAAGAAATCTCGTTAAAATTTCTTCAAGAGAATCAAATAGAAGCACTAAAAACTTTTCTCAAAAAGGTAATGACTAAACTATCCAATTCTTCTATTGATGCATTTTTTCAACCATTCTCTGATGTTTATAAAAATATTTCAGAAATTAGAAGGGTTAAAACATCAAGATAAAACTCAAATTACAATGATTGTAATATGGGTTGTAGAACTATTTATGAATCAAATGGGAACATTACGGAGTAATGAAACTTCATATCTAAATAATCCAAGATATATAGAATTGCAGAAACAATTTGACAGCTTTCTGGCAACTGATAAAGTCGAGGTATATTTTTATAGCTTAAAACATTTGCTGTTCCTTTATTTGTAATAATTATGTATTGGTATTTTTTAAAAAGGAATGTATTCGTAAAAATCGAAGTACAATATGTAATATTATGGCTAGTCATGGAGATAAGGAAAATTTACTTCGATTGACAATTATGAATAGAAACTATGAAGAAGTAATAAGACAACATCTGTACAAAAACAATCATCTTGAAGCTCTTGAAGTACTGAAAAGTCAGGCAAACAAAGAACTTTTTTATCAATTTGCTGGTATTCTTCTTCAAGAACTACCAAAACCAACAGTGGCAGCTTTAATATCACAAGGCTCATATTTAAGGCCCTCAAAACTTTTACCAGCTCTTGTCTCTTGCAACAGCGATGAAAAACATGTAAGAGATTTAAAATATTAACAATCATCTACTTTTAATTTGAATTTTTTTATAATAATTATTTTATATTTTAGGCTAGAGAAATAATTAGATATTTAGAGCATTGTGTATATGAACAAAGTTGTCAGGAACAAGCTATTCACAATTTTTTATTATCTTTGTATGCTAGATATAAGAAAGATGAAGTTATGAGATACATCAGTTCACAAGGTATAACCAAAATTTATTTTTTTTTATTCAACTTACTTAATTTAGTATTTTTTAAAATATAATATTTATAGGTCAAGACATTAGCATGGTACACTATGATGTACACTATGCATTGAGACTGTGTCAAGAAGCAAATCTGACTGAAGCTTGCGTACAACTCTCAGCCCTACTAGGACTTTGGACCACTGCAGTTGATCTTGCTCTCAGTATTAGCGTGGATTTAGCTAAACAGATCGCTGCAATGCCTTCTCATCATGGAAACGATGAGTTAAGAAAGAAGTTGTGGTTAAAAATAGGTATACTAATATTATTAATTATTCTTGCTAACTTAATAGTTCTAGTAAAATAAAGCAATCATTTTTCAGCTGAGCATGTTGTACGAGAAAAAGACGATATTCAACAGGCAATGGAATTCCTTCAGCAGTGTGATTTAGTTCGAATTGAAGACATATTACCCTTCTTTTCTGACTTTGTCACCATTGACCATTTTAAAGAAGCAATATGTAATTCACTGCAGGAATACAATCGGCATATTCAGGATCTTAAAGAAGAAATGCAAGAAGCGACAAAAGCAGCAGAGATTATCCGTAAGGACATCCAAGCATTTCGCTCTCGGTAAAAAAAATTATTTTAGTTTTAAAACTTATTTGCAAGTATTATTAAAATTAATAAGAAAATATTTTACAGCTGCACGTTTGTTCATGCAAAGGACACATGCAATACGTGCGGAGTACAATTATTGTTGAGACCATTCTACGTATTTCCGTGTGGACATCGATTCCATAGCGATTGTTTAGTAGCTGCGCTCACACCTATGTTATCGCTTGAGCGTCAAACGCGCCTCGCTGAACTCCAGCATCAGTTGACCTTGGCCTCCTCTAACCGTACGGATGACCCTGGTCAGCTTCAGGCTGCTGATGGTAGCGTTTCCGCCTCCCTGTCTACCAAGGATCAGATCAAAGCTGATCTTGATGATCTCGTCGCGTCGGAGTGTCTTTATTGTGGCGAGCTTATGATCGAGTGAGTTTAATTGATTCATCTTTCAATCTTAGAAAAATGAACTTTTCATTTAATTTAAAATTTGTTTCCAGTTCTATTGATAAACCATTCATTGAGGAGGAAGACTACGACAGGGTGTTGAAGGAATGGGCTTGAAGATAAAATGCATACATAGATTATTTTGAAATTGTAAATAATAACATAGACAGAAATCGAAAGACTTATCATGTAAGTACTATTTAAGATGCATTTGCCTTTGTGATAGACGCACGTGAATTTTATATTTCAAAAGTAATTATATAAAGATGAAGTATATTTAATTATGTTGCTAAGAAATCAATTATTTTTTAGTGTCTTTTTAAGTAATAAAAATCTTTAGTTTTAAAATGTTATGGCGTATACATTTTTATGCGCAATATATTTCATAGTCTAAAATAAAATTCAGGCATTTTAATTATTTTTTATTGAAATTAAATAAGTATTATCGAAGTAATAATTTATTTAAAAAATGAATAGTATATAATTTAAAAGTTAAAAATTTTAGAAATTTATACTTCTATGAAGAATATATTGACTCTGCCTTTTTGTCTCTTTTACTAACTGAGTGATTTCCTAAAATGTAAAATCTCAATGGTTTTTGTGCCCATTCAATTCCAGCACTTTCAATTCCTATTCTTGTACTATGTACTATCTGAATTTCTTCTTCCTTTTGTTCTGGATCATCTTCTATCCACATACCTTTCCAAGTACACATTGAATATTTACTGTGTTCTTTTTTTATATCAAAAGACATGCACAATTTTGATGGTCCGTTGCATAATTCATGAATTTTGTAATCCTTTTTTGGAGCCTTTGACTTTGATTTTAAAGATCTGCATTCGTGCATGTGATCTATACCTTCCAAAGGTTCAACTGCTCTGATAAAAACTGAACTTCCTATTTCTGTAATACAAGAAAAACTATTAAAAAATTTATTCTATATTGAATTTAAAACAGTATATACCTTGGCTAGAAATGTTGAAACAATGATACGTTCCATATGTAAGGTAAACAAAAATTGTACCAGGGTCCATGTACATTGGTATGTTGCGAGGTGTTATTTTTCCTCCAAATGTAGCAGATGCTTTATCAATTAAACCCAAATAACTTTCAGTTTCTACAATTCTACCTTTTATAATTTTTCCATCATCCAGTTTACGTACTAAAATTTTGCCTAAAATTCAATTGAATAAATTAAAAGAATCTGTGTATAGTTTCAGTAAAATAAAAAAAAATATTTAAAAAAAATACCAAGCATGTTTTTAGCTAATTTTTCACAAGGAGTGTCATAAAATGATAGTTGGAGTCTTTTTGAGCTAATTTTTTTTTCAAATATTGTAGAAGGTGGATCCTGCAGCTGCTTTAATTCTTCTTTCATAAATTCTAAATCTTCAATAGATTTAACTGTTTTTTTTTCTTTGATTTTTTCATTTATTTCTTTTTCCTGCACATACATAATAAATAATTTTTATTTTTGTACAATTAACTCACGGCTTAATCATATGTTTAAAAAAAGTTGATACTTTTAAAACCTGCTGATTCTTCTGTTTGGTTGATATGCTCTTTTTTTCCTTTGTTTCTTTTTTTAAACTTATTTCATTACTTTCCATATTTAATATTTTAGTTGCTGTTCTAGTCCTTTTCATTTTAAAATCTGACAAGCAAAATAGCTATAACTTAACCTTTTTCAAAATTAATAACAAGTATTTTATATAATTAGTATCTGATGGGTTGAAATTTAAATTCTATTAAAAATTTTAAACAGATATTAAAATTAAAATTAAGTTCATATGAAACCAGTATTTTTAATAAAATTCACACCCCATCATTTACTAATGTTATACCTAACTCCAAAATAAGCATTTTGAACTCTTACTTGAAGAATAAAGCCTAAATTTCATCGAAGCGATTTTTCTCCCCTGTGAGTAATATCGGAATTTCGGAGCAGACAGCAGCTGTAGATATCTATATAGGTATAGGTAGGTATATTATACTTTTACTTAGATTGGCGCCTTTTGTATAAGAACATGGCGAGACAAGGCTGAGACTCGAGTTGTTTATATCTTTAACGAAATTTAGAGTGATAAAAGTTATTCTAATTTTATTGGTACTTATTAAACGACAAGATCGTGTTATTTAAATATTTTTTTATATTTAAGAAACGCTTCAATTATGTGTTTTGTTTACTAATTAACTCGACTACTCGATTTGAAAAGGTAAATATACAAATGTATGAGATCATCGGGTGATATAATACATATGTTTCATTATAATTGTAAATTTATTGCACTCATTAAGAATTTCTAATTTTTCCATGATAAAAATAATAATGAAATTTCTGCGCATGCTAAAATTTCAAAAATATAATACTAAATTTTACGAAAATTTATTCAGGAAACATGACTATAATTTTATGGATATCCTCTAAATTTATTGTAATTCTTCGCAAATTTAACATAAACACAACTGCATTAAACGGCAGTAAATTTAGTTACAACTTTACATGAAACAGTAGGGGAAACCGGTGCAGCTAATTTTTCGGATCTTTTACATTCTTATAAACGCGCGCGATGTTGAAATGAAATTTTTTTTTAACAAAACATTCCGAGTCAGCTTTATTTTTCGTAATATAATTTTCACGTACACACGGTTTATGATTCGACACCCGGGAGTATTTTTTTGATTGGAGAAAAAAGAGGATGAATTTTTTTAAAAGAAAACGTAGGTGTAGTTTATGGCTGCCGTGATATATACGATACTTTTTTTTGACACGTTGGTGATTGAGACGCGAGTCTTTCTTGTGCATTCTAAAAGTCTCGGAGAATTACCTACATCTTTTAGTCGAAGTTCATTTCGATTTGCTGGATAAATTTGTAATCACCGTACCGTCAATTCTAATGAAATCGATCATCGATATTTTCTAATAGTTTCCTGCAAAAAAAACGTGAAATAGGAATTAACAAATAACACCAATTATCTTTGACAGCGAGTTGCAAGCCCCGTCAAACAGGAGGGTTCTTTGTTCGCGGGGAGCCTTGATTTTGTGTAAAAGCGCGTAATTACTACAAGCAATCGCGTAAAGTAACATTGAGTATTAGATCGAGTTGCAACCATGAATGGCAATCATTGTCTTCCAAACTTGTTTTTATCCTTTTCCAACATACACGATGACAACTGTCTTTATCTCTTGCAGGATTATTATTTTTGTTTTACTAACAACGCCGCAAATGAGTAAGTAAACAAAGTGCATCGAGGAGTAAAGGAGATCCATAGGCAGAGACAAGAGGAGCGATCGAGTGTCATCGCTCGACGTGGGTGAGTTGAAGAGGAGAAAAAAAGGAGCGACGTTATATTAGACCGCGGATACATGACACATGTTGGCTTTACATAATCCGAGGCAAAGCGACAGAAGCGGCCGTTTATCGGCTCGTGGAGAGAGGGGCGGAGGAGTGGGAAGATAGGCGATAAAACTAGACGGCCGGTGCTGATAAGCAACGGCGGCGCGGGATCGACGTCGCGCGGACGGCCCGTGTAGGTAGGTGAGCCGGGCGCGCGTACTCGGAGTGCTCGGACCGCCAGTCTTTCGGAGGCCTGCGCCGCCTCCGCCGGTCGTTCTCGCAGGCGCGCGTGAGACGCGCGCACTCGCTAATTGCCAATCCTGGCCTCGGTGTGTGTAGGTGAGCACGATCGGTGACGCGCGAGCGCGCGCGCTCTTCTCTGATTCATCGATTTTGCGCCTCGATAGTGCAGTCGATGCCGAGATTGCGCCGCTGCTCGGTATCAAACCGAACAATTGTTTTTCTCGCTCCTCGCGCGGCCGTATCGGCGGTACCTCGCGTTCATTCGCAATTTGCAGTGGATCAGATTGGCGGTTTAATTAAACGATCGGAGTTTCAAATAGAGGATCGACGTTTTTCCTTTTCGAAGTTCCGCGGCTCGTCAAACATTTGCGGAGCATGAGGAATCGGCCGGGGAGATCGGCGCTCGGCCGTCATCGTTTTATCGGGGGAAAGCGCTCGAGGTTGGTCGGAGGGAAAATAGGAGCCGCTTATCGCGGCGCGCGACGTCTTATCTGCCGCGGAATGCCGTAATTCGATCTAAAGAGATGATCGCGAGCCGGCAATAAGGCGGGAGTCACCCGCGAGAAATCCGCACGAATCAAGAGAGGCGCAGTGCCCCGAAGAGCGGCGGCTCAAAGCGAGACGGTGCACGCGCTCGCCGCTGGCATTAGCATAAAACGCATGCGGCGCCGGCGCGGGCTCGCCTGATTGTACTCTTGCCCCAAATGTCTTCTGAGGACGGATCGCATCGGCTCCAGTGAGTCACATTAAGTACCATAATGCTTAATTGCTTCCAGCTTGTGCTGACGTCGCGAAAGATATTTTTCTTTTTTTTTTTTTTAATTTTGACGAACGAACGCGTTTACCTCGAAAATTGTTGCATCACTATTACGATATGTCTTTTATTGTGTAAACGCGCGGAGCTTAAAAATGCGCATTTAAAGGCGTGTTTATAAGATTTTATGATAATATAAAAAAAATCGAGTGAGCAGCGATGACAAAACAGGTCGAAAGTGAGCATGGTGATATGGGCGAAAATTGTCTCCGAATTTATATGTGATCAAGGTCTTATTCTTTTCGTGAAACGTTCAAATTTTTTTCTTATCAATTTCGGAGCACAGCGTGTTATCTTACGTGTTTGCCTTTACGGAAATTAATGTTACAAATGAATGTTTCCCTTAGCCGGAGTGTTCATTATTTATGATAATTTTCGTTTTCACTGATTTGATTAAGACTGATCAAGAAGAAAGGTCAGTCAAGAACTAAAAATTACAATGACGATACTTATTTTTATATAAAGCCTGTTGTCTTGCTTAATAATGCATAATTTTGAATCGTTGTGTTTAAAATTAAGTATATATAACAAGAAAAAATTTAATGAACACATGAACTCTAAAATTTACAGTTTCAGATCACGATTTTGTTTAAACACTTTAGATTAATTGATTGTAAAAGTGCAGGATGATATGATTTAAAAAATTTTAATAATACTAAAACATGGAAATTAAAAGTCATAAAATATTTTACGGAAATGAAAATCAGCGCTTGAAAGCAGTTGAAATTAAAATATTTATTCATATCTGAAGTCACATAAAATCTTGTTAATGTTTCGTACTGCATTATTTTTTATCTAATTTTCAAACTGTAACTTTATACATTACATTTAATTTCAAGTTTTATAAGTTACAAGTTTTTGTGGACATTCGTCGATACAAGATGTTTTGTTTATACTGGCTCACTTTTGACAAAATCCCGAGACACGCAATCGTTATTGTCTCGAAAATGTATATAAAACCTCTGAAACGAAAATTTTAATCCAAGTAATGATTTAAAAGTGTTGTAAAAATAATTGCTTCTTATATGATCAGGTCGATTGGGGTCGGACCACGAAGTAGCCAGTCGCGGAGCAACCTCAAGCCGAATTCAGCGTACGTGCCGCACAATCGGCTGTCGCGTTATTTCGCCGCCCTCTCGAGCCTCGCGTTCGTGCGATTCAAGCGCGCTCCAGGCTCCGAGCTGCCCCTCGACAAGGTCGGCCTCTTCTCCAACGCCTCCTTCCGATGGCTCAACGAGTACCTTTACGCCGGCTACAAGAACCGCATGCGCGACAAGCCCATGCCCAGTCTCTCGCATCGAGAAACCTGCAATGTCAATGGACCAAGGTACTTATTGCTTATTTGTTTTTCAGCGTTTGAAAATTTTTTTCTTTTATTCTACTATATAAAAAAATAGTCTACTCTACGAAGGAAACTTGATGTTTTCTTAAATAGAATTCAATTTTATTGAATTCTTATCTTTATCGCACTAAAAGTCCAGCAAATTTTATATTTACTCAGCGCATGACTAAGGAGCAAGCCGTAAAAATTTCGAAGAATTTCGGCTTCGAAAAAGATAGTAATTTAACAGCACGCGTCATTTTCATCGACCATCTGTTTCAGACTGGAGGGTTTGCTGCACGCGCACTTCGTGGAGAAGGGCCAAGCGGGCGCGTCGATACCGCAGGTTGCCTGGCGCTTCGTGCGTACGCGGCTCCTCGTCGGCTCGTTTCTCTACTTCCTTGGCACGTTGGTCTCTCTCGCCGGCCCGGTCAGTGTAAAACATTCCCACCTATCCACACTCTCTCGTCTTCCCCTTCTAACGGCTCCCGTTATGGCCAAGAAAAAAAGATCACGGAAAAAGATGCATTTCATTGCAGATTTTCGTGCTGAAAGAGATAATCCGCGCGACGGAGGAGCGTAACCTGCTGAACGGCGCGCTGAGCCTCGTCAACAGGACCATCGCCGCGAACCTCGGCAAGGAGAACACGACGCTGAACGAGGCACTCCATACGAAGGAGCAGGAGATCGTCATGGACGAGATCATTATTTTTAGTCATACCGGCCTGCTCATCTTCATTGAGCTCATCGCGCAATTTTTAATTTCTTGGAGCTCTTCCTTGAACCTCAGGTAATTACGAGCAGAAACCTTTTTTCTCTCTGCAATTTGTATACGAGTGATGAAAGATGACGAGACCGTTAATAAAAAAAGGATTTAATCCGCTACCATTTGGCATTCGCTAACGCAGAATGTAATAAAAACGAATAATTATAACGGTTTATCGTTACTTTATTTATTTTTTAATTAAAGTTTCGATGATACGTCCGCGCCGATATTTCCGATATTCCCGAGATTTGCAAGAAAAATATTAGAAGCAAACTGGCTAATGAGATCTAAAGTACCCCGTTAAACATTTAGATAAAATAAAACATAATTATCGCATTTATTTAACAGAACGGCATGTCGGCTGCGCTCGGCCTTCTTGGCGGTCTCTTACAAGAAGCTGCTGCGCTCGTCTCTCCGCTGCTCGACCAGCGCCCAACAGGTACATATGCGAAGATAGCGTACGCCCTTTGAGACTAAAATAAATGCGAACGCGTGCAAATGAAATAATTACGATTAGATAGATTAAGCGAAGAGCGATTGGCCGCTGCGAATAATCGGACAGCGTGAGTCTGGCTGTTTCAGACCCTCACCTACTTTGTTCCAGACAGCGAGATTCTGCACGAGTTGATAGGCATGGGACCGCTGATATTCACCGGGCCTACGGTCCTCCTGGTCGTTTCCGTCTTCGCTTGGTTCAGTCTCGGACGGTGGGCGCTCATTGGGATTTTCATCGTTTTCGTCCTCTACTTCTGCCTGGTTAGCCTGCTCTTTTTATCTCTGCACCGATAACGTTATCGATTGCACGCGATAAATGCGCGGATTCGCCGGAGAATTGCTTTTTTTATGCAGATAATTGCATTTTTTTAATATTTTATATCTATCTAGAATTGTTCTTTGAAAAAAATATATGTTATAGGGGACCTTTTGGTATTATATTGTATCCGTTGCTCAATAATTCATAACGATTATGACAAAATTCACCTATGAATATAATATAATTTAGATTGTTGCAGCGTACTTTACCAAAGCTTTTGCCGCGAGAGCAATAGAGTACTCATTGCGGAGGATGTCTCTAGTTGAAGAATTTATCAATAATATACAACTAGCTAAAGTGACTCTTTGGGACCGATACTTTCAAGATAAACTGAAAGGTAAAATTAAATCACAGATTTATCGCTTATGTATAAATCGTTTAAAATAATTAATAAAATTTCCTAGATATTCGGCGGCGCGAGCTTGCCGAAATGCAGTTTGGAGGATTCAGCGAAGGCGGTGGAATGTCTATGGTGCATGTAATACCGGTAGTCACTGTCTCGACCATTACCCTACTTTGTTTAGCCTCTGAGAAGCGCATATCATTTGTTCAGGTAATTAAACTAACTACAAAGATAGTACTAAAAATAATTGCTAATTGCTTTATCTAAAGTGAAAAAAATGGCTTTTCAGTACGTTCCGGTACTGGTACTATTTTTGGTCAATCTTAAACACTGCATCCGGACGAGCTGGATGGCGCTGAGCAGCATCTCGCGGGGTCTGGCTTTCCTCAACAAGCTTAAGGTGAATTATCTTTATTGTAGTAGGACTGTAAGATTAAACTTTAAGTGCTACGTTTGTGCTTCGTTTCATATCTCTTATCGATTAATGCACTTAAAAAGGTCTCACGAGGTCTGTCGTTATTTCAGACAGTTTTAATATTGCAAGAGGCCGATCGCTTCCTCGACAAACCCATAGATCGAAATTTCGCAATCATAATCCATAATGGTCACTTCAGCTGGTCCAACAATTCGCTTCAGAGTAGTAAAAAGGCAAAACGCGCTTCACAGTAAGTACATCAATTGAAGATCGTGTATATGCAATGCGTACAAATAATAAATTTGTTATTTTTATATTTGATTATATTTTTCAGTTTCTATGTAGAGAGACACGATGGAAACTCGATAGAGCTGAGCTTGCCAAACTCCGTGACGAGCATTTTGTCAGAAATCGATTTTTATGTACCAAAAGGCAAACTAGTCGGCATCTACGGCCAGGAGGCCTCGGGAAAGAGTTCCTTTCTGTTGAGCATTCTGGGCCAGCTCCAGTGTATCGGTGGAACCGTTGCTATCGACGGCACCTGCTCCTACGTACCCACGGAACCCTGGCTTATGGACGGCACCGTAAAAGAGAACGTCCTTTTCTCCGAAGACTACGATTCTAGCAGGTTCGATTTATTTCAACGCGTCCGTAAAAAATCAAAATTTAATCGATGGAGTAATAAATCGAATATATTTTTCGAGCAGATATTACAGGGCGATTCGCTCGTCACATTTGAACAGCGAAATTTCGGCTATGCCAGAGTTGGACGATACCGACGTGTCAATGGCAGGACTAGATGCCGTACAGCGGCAGAAGATTGGACTTGCACGAGCGGTTTACGCTCAACGCGACATCAACTTGCTGGACGAGCCTCTTGTCGACCTTCCTCGCACCGAATGCCTCGAAGTCTTCGATAAATGCATCGTTCAGCAGCTTGCCAACAAGACTGTAATCATTGCCAGCAACAGACCCGAAGTAAGCTATTTAAATTCGCTATCAAAATAGATCGATCAAATATAAGTTAGGTAACGGATTTTTTATATTTCTTTAGGATTAGAAAAAAAAGAGATCGGGAGTGATAGCTGTTTATGTAATAGTTTATAAACTGTTTTTGCTTTAGAGTATCTATTAAGACAGGCGTATATAGAAGTGACTCAATGCTATCTTTTTGAGAATCTATAAACTCTAAACAATTCCGTCCAGCTGTCGTTATAAATGTCTGTAATAAAACAAAGAATAATTAATCATGCTTCCCCTTGTAAATGTGTCTTTTAATTCAGACAGAATACTTTTAAATCAGATGTTAGTGTTAGAAATTAATGAATCCCTTATATTCAAATATAATTATTAGATATTAAATATTACAATATTTACACTCCTCCAGTTTCTCAGTCGATGTCACACTGTTTATGTGATGCACCAGGGAAAAATTGTAGAAAGCGGTAGCCACGAGGAGCTTCTTCAATCAAACAATCAGTACGCCAGATGGACAAGGCTGCAATCGAAGGTTAATAAACAAAAATCCACTTTCAAGTAAGTTAAAAAAATATCTTAATAATACCCTAGCAGTGTTTATTATAAATTTGTATTTTATTTATAGGAGCGCAGATTTATCAAACTGCTCGCCAACGTCGCCTAAAGACTTCCTCTCTAGCATAGGCACTTCGTTCGATAGCATTGATAATAATAACGTAAGTACACTAGGAATCAACACCGAATCATTGGCTATTTTTAAGTATGAATTAATTGTGTTTAGATTTTTTTAAATATATTGTAACATGTTTATTCATTAGGAAGATTTGCGACCGTTGTACGGACGAAGTTCGCACTTTGATTTTCCAACCCTGCACAATTTCAGTGAAGGAAAACCCAAATCTGGTTTCGGTGTCTATCTTAGCTACACCGGTCGCTGGCCAATGGCTGCTACGCTTTGCTTCCTCTCCGCACTTTTCGCTTTCTCTATTGCCGCCGCCCCCGTCTGCATTATACACGTGGGACAGGTATGGGTCATTCTCCAGTATTCTCAAATGTATTTCTTTATTATATTAAATTAATAAATAAATGAAAAATATTTTAATTTCAGGCCAAAATTGAAGATATGAAGGTGGCAAGTGGATTGCTAGCTATAGTAGTCGGTTTTCTAATAGTATGTGGAGTTATATTAACTATTGTATATAATAAGGTAATGCGCATTTTTTATTTCTAATAAAGATTTATGATTATCCATTCTCTAATGACGGTAATTTTTTTTAATTATCAGACTATTTTCGGAGTTGCGACCAAGCTGCATGACTACTGGATCGAAAGTCTAATTGGCGCGCAAATTTCAATTTTTAGTTCAGCCACTATCTCTTTGCTATTAAATATTTGCAGTCTTAATTTGCAAGAAGGTAAATTATCATTGAAGCATTTCTATACAGATTAAATATTTGTATACTATAAATGAATTTATTTTTAGTGGACTCTGTACTACCAAGATCAATAATAGCCGTACTTGTAAATATCGGTGTCAGCATATTCAGTTTTTTGGTAATAGGTTTGCTCTCACCGTGGCTCCTTTTACCAGTTGTTATATTCATCTTTGTTTGCGCGATGCTTAGCACCTACGTAAGGTAAAGACAAGTCTTTTTTGTCTCTTAACAAGGAGTAACGCGTTCTTGATATCTAATTTGACATTTACAGAGGTACGGTATTAAGCCTTCACGAGATGAAAGTCAGTTCCGCGACATTGGTACTGAACCATATTGGGAATACAGTTCAAGGCCGTGCGACTATTCAGGCATTTTCCAAAGAAAAAGACTTCGCTAAGAAGTAACAATAAAAAAACATATACGTTACTGCTACACAATTATTCACGCTCACGTATCTTAATATTATTTACAGGTATTATAAGCTTTTCAACGAGAATTCGACATACGATTTTATGCTGTACGCAACAAAATTGTGGCTCGAGTTTAGATTAAAGTTATTGTCGGGTAAATATTTTGTAATTATTTACAATGCCTGTTTCTTTTCTCAATACGCATATGGTTAATTCATTTTTTCTTTTAGTTCTAGTCATAAGTGCCGTTATTTTAATATGCGAATTGCTGTACAATAGCTTGAATAGCCTTCCGCATCTGAGTCTTGCTTACATATGTACGTTACAGTTGACCCTCAGCATACTATATACGACTAGCGCGATTAACAATATTTATACAAGCCTCACGGCTCTAAACAATGTCGACCATTACATGAAGGTATATTTAAAATAGCACAAAAGTTCTTTTTTAGTATTTATAATGATTAATAACAATATTTTGTAGACTATTCCAAAAGAAAGAGAGGGTACTGCTAGATTATCAAGCATGTGGCCCACTGACGGCAGCGTAGATTTTCGCAATGTTTTACTTTATGACAGAGAAGAATCGCATAGCAAACCCATAACATTTTCTGCAACCTCTGGAGAAAAACTTGGTACTATGATTGTATTTATTAAAACATTTTTTACGTAATTTAAGATGAACGAGTTGTATAAGCAAAAGTTTTTTGCAGCTGTGATTTCATCTCAGAGTGACACGAAAACCGCTTTCGTATCAGCCATATTCAGATTTATGGAACTACCTTCTGGCGAAATTTTTATCGGTGGTACAAGTACTTCTCAGGTACCGTTGAAAATTTTGCGACAGTCTATTTGTTTTATACCCAGTAATCCACAACTGTTTAAAGGAACTATCAGGTAATTTAAATATATTTTAAAATTGAATATTTGCTGATAAAAGACGTTTAAACATAAATGACGTTAGTAAAAAACATGCATCAACCTATTAGTCACTTATAAAATTAATTAATTTAATCATAAAAATGGTATTACTAAGAATAGTGAATCAAATTAAATCGAGTTTAATTGTTAAATTCTTGCAGGCACAATTTGGATCCGTCGGAAAAGTTAGCAGATCAAACGCTTATGAGGGTCTTGCAAAAAGTCCATTTGTGGGAAAAAGTATCGAGATTACCTAATAAATTAGTTAGTGATTCTTGTCATTTGTTTACAATTTATGAAAAAATTCTTATATTTCTCGCTCGAATTTTACTCAATGAGCATACTAAGGTACGTATTTAAAATCTTTTGACATCACACAAAATGAAAAAAAAAAAAAATATATATATATATATGTTGCATTAATTTATATCATTTCAAAATTTTAGATAATCATGATGGAAGAACCGGAGATCGAAGTTATAGATGGCCGAGGAGATATTCTCGAAGCTGTCCTTCGAGATGTCTTCGCCGATTACACTGTGATAAGACTATGTAGTCATAGAATTCGATCTTGTACAAAGTCTTTATTCCTCGACGATGATGTACGTTAATTCTTTTTTTTACTATTGCAGATTGTTCTTGAGTTTACAAAATTTTAAATATTCACAGGTAGATGATTACAACTCGGACCAAGGGTCATCCACATTATCGCAATTGACGATGACAACCGAGATTTACACGGCAACGCCAGCAAACATTTTTACTGATGGTTATATCTCCGAGTCACATTAACGCATTCTACTTTCATACTTAAAGTAGAAATGAAAAAACGCATCGACCATAAATATTGTATACAATACGGCATTGTCCTTTTATTCTATAATTAATGACTAATGTTTTTTTACAATCTTGCGCTTTATATTTTTCTTGTACATAAAGTTTATCATAATTAACTTGGTAATTAAAAAAAAGACTCTTGCCACTTAAAGTTATTTAAATAGTTGGTTCAGTTGCCGGCACTTTTAGTCGCGTTCAGTTTTTCACAGCGCACGTCGTCTCTTTGGTCAGACCTGCTTGACTTCACCGCTGCAATGTGGACAGCAAGCCATGTTTGCGATTCCCGAGTTAGCCGGTAGAAACATGCGCCCACCTACCGCTACTGCTGCGCCCATTACGGCACTACATGCTGCGTCCTCGCGACCAGACATCAGTAGGTTCGGCCTCATCAGCAACTGCAAAATACCACACATGGCTTTAAATACTTTATCTAATGCAATTAAGTGTAATTATACACGAGTGATTTATCCAAAGAGAGGCTAATAAAAAGAGCTTATTTTTATAGTGACTAGCAATTTATTCCTGCGACTCTACAAAGTACCTGTTCCGCATTTTTTTCAGCTACAGTTCTCATCTCTAATCCATTTATATTGATCTCTCTTCGTAGGTCAACTTTTTCCATACCACTCAACAATTGGATTTTGAGTAGTTCAGCTAATTGACAACATCCATCTGCAAGGTCTATGATGTTTGTGCTTGGAAGTTCATGACGTCTGGCAGCACCTACAGGGTCGAAATTTTCCCTTAAAATACTTAATGTTCTGAAATAAAATTTTCATTTTATTTTATTCTCTGAGAATAACTTTAAAAGTATTATTGGTATTACCTGTATGTCTTTAAAGATGTATCCCTTACTTTACTTCTTTCTTCTAAAAGACGTTTAATTGACTCCTGAAGATCTGTAGTTCTTTGACATAAAGCTGCTTTCCATTTGGCAAGCTCTTCTACCATCAAGCTAAAATATTATATAAACAGTTGGATTGATTTTTAAAATTATTTTTATCTTTTCCTTCAAATGAAAATAAACTTTATTTACCTGCTAGCTAAAAATTTACTCCTCCAAACTTCACACTGTCCTGCCAGCCACTCAGTTTGTTCCTGATGTGTATTTAAATGAGCAGCTGAATTTAAAAGTGCTCGAGCTAACTGCAGCTTATCCTCAGTCAAAACCTGAACTTTAGTTTCTAAATCTTCCCCTACTGCTGCTACTAACAATTTTTTCAATTCTCCATTTACCTGAAAAGTTCAAATAAAATAGCAATATAGCAACATTTAAATAAATAAAATATGTAACATACTTGTGCTTGAAATTTTAATTGGTTTTCTAACTGGCTATTTTCTTCTTTTAGTTTTTGGATTTCTTCTTCGTATTGTTTTTTCAAAACATCTACTTCACATTTATCTGCATCAGTAATACTTTCTACAGGTCTCTCTTTTTTTTCTTCTTCAGTCTTTAAACGAGCTAAGTGTGATACCATGACATTCAAATTAAAGTTGTTTTTTGGTAATTTCCTTTTTTTCTTCTCTATAGGTACTATAGGATTCACGGCAGCTTTATAAGGTTCATAAGGAACAAATTTTGGTTCTTTTACTTTTAAAGATCGAAGTATAGTTCTTTCTTTTTTTATTAGAGTTATTGTTTTAGGAATTAAATTGACAATCTGACCAGTTGGTGTTACAGGAGGCGTAGAGTTTAGATGTTTCAAGTTAGTCGGATGATAAATCAAAGACTCTCCCAATCGAACTTTATTTGGTTTTTCAGGCACTTCGAGTGATTTCTCAGTAGAAACATTTTCCATTCCATCACCCTGTGTTCTTTTTGGACATGCCATTGTGTGCACATCTACAACAAAAACATTATTTATTAAAAGATTTAATTAGTAAAGAAATTTTTATTTATTTATTTTATGCCATACCTTGAGAATTAGACGAAATACTTCGAAGACTATTTTTTCTAGAGCAAGAAAATGTGGCTATTTCCTCATTCATTTTTGTTTAAGTATGATAATGAACCTAATAACATAAAAACCAACCTCAACGAACTAGATGCAAAATAAATATAACATCAAACACAAAGTCAGTATTAATAAACTTAAACAAATTAATTTTTTTATCACTAAAACATTTAAACTATAACAAGAAAGTGACCCATCTGTGCAAATTAAAACGAAAGTTTCAGAATCGGAAGCACTATCGAATGTACGTGTACGTATAACGCGCAACCTGTCACAGTCACATTGTTGCTGGTTGAACGAATCAGCTGTTTCTATCAACGCTTTCCGGCCGTTACCTATATTATTTTAATTCAAAGTTAAATAAATAAAATTATGTATATTATAATATAATTTGAATTTTATATTTGTTATGGAATAAAAAATTTAATGAATTATTATGAATTAAATTTTTTAATGCAACATTTACAACGTCGTAAAGGTTTCATTATACAAAAAAAGTGTAACAAATAAGGTTGTTTATTTCTGCGATAATTGTTTTAATTTCAGATAAACTGTTTATGTTCTAATACATATAGTATATCTGTATAGCAACGTTGAATTTGCTTCTGTTATAAACTCTGTTAACTCTGTAGCAATCTCAACAGTCAACATACAGCAATTAATACATGGATATACTTATGACTCGAAAGTTTCTCAGTAAGTAAAAAAACTTACAAATAAAAATCAGAAGGATAAGTGTCTAAGTAAAGTCGATCTTGAAATAAAAAAATTAAGTGAAAGAAGAAAATAAAAAGTAAATTTCATCATCATTTATATTATTTTTCGATTCCAGAAACTCGGCCGGTAAAACAGAGCAAGAAGCGGGCGAGATTTAGACGCAGGCAGGCGGCACGCGGCAGGCGGCAGGCTAGGCGGCGGCGAGGTTGCTGCGAGAGACTCAGTCAGAAGCAGCTCGGAGAGAGGCGCGAGCCGAGCTGTGCGTGCGTGTTTATGCGGTGTGCTGTTTTTTCCCCGATGGCGTCCAACGTGCTTGGCTTTCTCGGATCTGCCCTGTTGAGATACGGCTGCGGGGCCCTGTGACCAGATGAAGATGAAACGCACGAAGCTCGACGTCATTAACGCGACCGTCGAGTCCTACCTGAAGCGTCGCCGCTACCAGGTAAGCCCTGAGCCTCCACGGCCGCCCGCCCGCGCGGCGGCTCCCCAGCCGCGCAACCCGCTCGCAGGCGCTACATAACCTCGCACGTTGTTTATCCCCCTTTTTTCTCCTCTCCGAAATCCCTTTCTTCAATGACATTTGACCCCTCCGCGCCTCTTTTTTTTCACACCCGCCGCAGGATTCCCCGCTCCATCCGCTTCATTTGCGCTCCTCAAAGTGCGATGCGAGTTTGTCTACTTTTTTGCCCTTTCATTCTGCACATTTGCACTCTCTTTTTTTCACAACTTTTTACCGACTCTTCTGTTATTTACTGACTTTAGTGATTTTCTTTTGCTACTTTTTTATGGGCCAGACTACTCTCCTTTCTGGGAATAGCTTTTCATTGAAAATATTTTTTGCAGGATACTGATTTGTTCAAAAAACCTGACAGAGCCAACTGCCGCAGTAGTGAGGAAATGACGTTGAGCGTCACAGCAGAGTGCGGTACCTCCAGAGACAATTCCATAGTTTTTAGTGCAATTTCTAATGATGTTGTTGCTGCAGATCAAGCTTATCAGAAGTAAGTAATATTTTCTTCTTGCATTATTAAAGAATAAAATTAACTGAAATTGTTAAAATTCGTAGGCTGAAACATTGCATAAATGGATTAGCTAATGAGAAGCTAAAAATGGAGTTGAAGAATATCCTGTATCCAGTATTCTGTCATCTTTACTTAGAGATGCTGCATGCTGGTAATAGACAAGCAGCAGTGCAATTTATGAAGAGTCATCAAGCTGATTTTACTTCTGAGACAGAAAGGGACTTCCTGGAAGAATTGTCCAGTGTTTTTTCTATTCAGGATATTGAATTACGACCCTTTGTAAATGCCTTCAGAACAAGAAAGTACAAAGTTGACCTTTCTGATGAGGCACATATAATCTTGCAGAAGTTCTTGACTAAACATGGTCATGTGATTCTGATGCAGGTATTACAAGTTCTCAGTAACTGTGTTTAGTAAATTAAAATAGAGTATTTATCAAAAATATTAAATTTCATTCAGGTAATCAACACGCACGTGACAGTAATCAAGAATCTGTCAGATTTGTACTCAACGGTTGATGAGAATGAAGAAGAAACTGAAAAGAAAAGTGATGTGACAATAAATGGTCATGTTGAACAGCCCTGTGGTACTGGAGTAGATCGAGAAATGCGTGAATTGCAAGAAGCTATTCGATTGATGCGAAATAGTTCTCATCAACCACTTAGAATATTTACAGTCAATAATGCTATTGAGAAGTAAGTAATCTCAATTACTAATTTATTTTTTCATTCAAATTCTTTTATTGTAAAGCTTTCATTTCATTGAAAATAAATTTTATTTTAAGTGCGAGTTGTGGAATCATAACGCCAAACATGGATAAATTGGCCGCGGGATTCAGTACTGCTGAAATCAGACTTTGGGGAATCGGCGACACGGTGCTCACAAGGCCTAGGTTTAGGAATCCAAGTATAACTCTTGCCTGTGATCCTTCGTCTACCGTTGAAGTTTTAAATGAAGACGAAATGTAAGAGAAAATTCAAAGTATTTTTCTAACTCTGTGCGCAAAATATAATTTCTCGTACTGATTATGTGTACGCACGTTCCCGTACGCATTTTATTAGCATGCATAAAATAAAATTCGCGTGCAGAAAATAACTTGGCATTTGGAATTTTGCTCACTCATTGGAAAAAATAATATACGTAACAAATATGCAAAGTTATTCGCGCATTCGTCTCGGTTATTGACTTGCTTGAGTGATAAATTTGATTCATGCGGGAATCACCTATTTTGCGCACTTTGAACTTAATATACGATTTGAAGTAAAAATTAAAGCAGTTTATAATTTTCCTGTAATATTATTACAGAGATGAAGCTGGAGCAGTTGTACTCAGAGGTCATTCAGACGTTATTCACGATATGAGATTTATTTCTGAACCTGAAATCCTTCTCTCAGTGTCCAGTGACAAAGACATGAGAGCATGGAGACTCAAAGATTACACATGTGCAGCTGTTTATAGGTAATACACGATAAAAAGGAAATTTTCATTAAAAATTAACTAAATAATTAAAAACATTTTATTTCAATCATTATTCATATTTTAGTGGCCATAATTATCCAATTTGGTGCATGGATACCAGTTTATATAATTTGTACATAGCTACTGGTTCTCATGATAGGACAGCTAAGTTATGGACTTTAGATAGGACTTTTCCTCTTAGGATATATGCCGGTCATTTTTTGGATGTAAACGTAAGAAAATACGAAATAAATAATCTTATTGCCATAATTGTATGCTTTTAAAATAGACAAACTAAGATTTTTTTTTCAATTTCAGTGCGTGAGATTTCATCCAAACTCTCAATATTTAGCAACTGGCTCTTCTGATAAGACTGTTAGAATTTGGAACAAAGATGACGGAAATCTGTTAAGGGTTTATGTAGGAGCTCAATCAACTATTTATAGTCTTGCCTTTAGCCCCGATGGGAAATACCTGGCTTCTGCTGGTAAGGAAAAAATAGTACTGTGCTTATGAAATTAGTAGTTGAGCAGTTCTTATTTGCATTAGATATTTACTGGTATATTACATTATATATTTATTATAGGAGACGACAAAAGTGTAACGATATGGGATTTAGCGACGAATTCCATATTGACGGAATTGAAGGGCCATCAGGATTCTGTAATGAATTTGGATTGGAGTTCTGATGGTGAATTTATAGCTAGCGCCAGTTTAGATGGAATAGTGCACCTATGGTCCACTCATGAATATATTAAGACAGGAAATGCGTAAGTACTTTTAAATGTTAATATTATTTATTAAAATTTTTGTAAGCTATTTTCTAAATGCTTTTATAATTTCTGCAGCTCATCTAATCCTGCATCCAATAATGTAAATCCACAAACATTTGGAACAAACTGTTCAAGTATACTTTCACTCCGGTACTATAAGAAAAACAACTCACTTGTGTGTATTGGCACGACGTAACAAGTTCTCATATAAGTGATAGTAATTTGTGGAACCGAGAAGCCCAAGTTAAAAATTCAAAAAGCCATGAGTCCTTATTTCGATTGATGTAGAAATTCTACCTACTATCGAAACCGTGGTACCATGGTGGCTGTGAAAAAAAACTTAATTAGTATTCTCAACACAAACTATAAAATATACATTTAAAAACATGTAAATAAATACGCGATTCAAGAGTGCAAGTGTAAAGAGAATCGAAAGGTGATTGAAGTACGAAGTTTAAGATTTAAAATTTTTTTTTTAATAAACTAGAAATGAAAACAAGTTCTTACTATGATAATTACAGTGTTTGAAAGAGGGGCAAAGTCTTTGAAATTAAAGAATCCGCAATTTTCAATAAGTTTATATAAGTATTTCTTTTTAAAGCAAATTAATTCAAAAGAAATTCCATAACTAAACGTTTTACTATGCATCTACGTTTGCATTCGATAAAAATGAAATAGTTCATTTTTGTATACTGATGATAGATGTATAAAGAGTAAAAGAACTTTCTACTAAATACCTTTTTCTTGAATATGTATCATACTAATAGCGGGACTCCCCAGATGAGTAAAGTATGTTTTTTTTTCTTTTTATTTTAAAATTCCTAAGTTCCAAAGACTTGTTTTCACGTCATTTATTTTGTCTTTAACCATCCAATCTTCATCGTGTATTATTAATTTCCTTTTATTAAGATATTTATGTAAAAATTATTTGATAAAGCTGACCTTCCTTTTCTTTCTTTATTTTTTACTTTAATTTTTTATTATCTGATGATGTTAAGATTAATTGATATTCAATTGACTTACAGTTACGCTCTTAAGTACATCACTTTCATTTAGAAGGAACATGTTTTCACACTGGAAGTTCAAATAATGAAAATAAATTATTTCAGATATAAATGTAGATTTTACAAAAATGTAAAATATGTTAAATTAAGTTAAATTTATTGGATTTTCTGATAATTATTGATATTAACTTTCTAATAATTTAAAATCCCTTATCATTCTTATAAGTCTTATAAGTTGATATGTTTGGATATCGTAACATGTAAAATAAAGTAGCAATTTTTATTTGCATCTAGTCATATGTTTATGGAACTAATTGCTTTATAAATCATCGGCATTCTGCGTAAAGCACTTTTCAATTGACAAATAAAAATAGTGCATGTTAATTTTGAATTTTCAGCCTGGAAATATTTCCTTAAAAAAATTAATACTTCCGATATTTCTTAGATACTGTCTATGAAAAAAGTATTACGACAAACAATAGAAGAAAAACCAAATTTGACATTAAAAAAAGTAAAATAAGTTTGGTATGTAAAAAATAAAAAGCTTTAAGTTTCTGGCTTTTGCTGCTAACGCACACACTGCCAGTTCTAGACTTGAAGATTAAATTCAAATCTAAACTGTTGTCACTATTAGCTTTTTTCATGTAAATACTAAGATGTAATGTGGGATTGTTGGTAGACCTAAGTATTTTTTTTAAAACAAAAAATAAATTGTGTATATGGTATTTCATAATGGAAAGCACTATTGAAAAAGTATTTTCATACGTATGCTGTGCAACAAACGAAGCGATAATAAAAAAATCCGAGTTTTAATCAAGACATCAATTTTTATACATATAAAACAGTTGATTTTTTAAAGGATCAATTTTTCCATTTTTCAAATAATAAATGCCAAACATTTATTATAAAAATTAAATTACATTTCATACAGAAAATGTAAAAAATCAGACTTGGTTAAATGCTAATAATAAAAAACAGAAAATTTGTTTATAATTTCGTAAGTGTTCTGAATAATTCAATTTCATTTTAGTAAAGTTGTAAAAAATAAAGGCAATAATATTTTTCTTTTTGAGATGAATATGTTTATTGAGCAATATGGAGAAAGTTAATGGATATTATGAGCGAAATTTTCATTTACTGTAAATAGTTTTTCACATTTCCATAAAAGTGTATAAATCTACATCGTTCTAGCAGTAAATGTTGCGCTAATTTAATGACTGAATTTTCAAGTCTATCTAACTAAATGTTATGTAATAAAAAGTTATGTATTATTTGTAATAAAATCAATAAAATTAAAAGTTGTTCATAAAATATGAATTAGTTAACCATTTCAATTTCTGTCAACCTGCATAAAGTGAAACTTATTATAAATATCATGAATTCTTTAAATTTTCAAACAAAATCACAATACAATAATTATTAATTAAAAATTATTAATAATTAAAATTATAATAATTATTAATTATTTTGAATAATTATTCTTTGCATCATATAGAATATTGTACATCTATTGGGAGATAAAGAAAAAATAGCCCCAGATAAATTTAAATTGAGCCTATGGCGAGGGTGAGAAACATGTGATCTGAGGCATTTTTTTTTTATTTCCTGTGACGCGCATAAGATTCTTAAATACCCATGCCGCAATGAAATTTGACATTTTTCGCGGGGATGTGTAAACGTAAAAAATTTTTCATTAGGCCAGAGATTTATGGGAAAAATTATTATTACTCATAATTTTGCTGCACTTTACAACATTTTATTTAAAAAATTACAATTTCTATGCTTTCATACGTATTTTAAAAAGATCCGCTTACCAACTTCAAATTGTATACCAGTATACATATACATTCATTTTAAAAATTCTTTCACAGCATTGTAGTACATAAGTTTGGTTTTCATTCACAGTAGTTTTTTTTACAATTTTACGTAATTTGTCATTTTGTTCTTCTGACGCATTTATTTACTATTTTATACTACAAATCGTGATTTAGTACTTTCACATTTAATAACATAAATAACATCCTAACTGCTAAAAAGGTTCACCTTTGTTATTTGCTATTTTTTTCTTTGTAGAGTATTTAAAAATTAAATGTACGGAAGATCTTTTCTTGCTGTATTGTTATATAAATAAATTGATCTTTTTTCTAAGTACTCAATTCTTTCTACATATTGTTCTATATTTTTACTAAGGTAAAAAACATATTTTATTATTATTTGAAAAAATTGAAACTGGTGAAATATAATCGCCTAAAAATTTGTTACATCTGAAAAGTACTGTCTTGAAAGTCAAATTATTTTAGTGGTTACAGAATTGCGTTCATTATTCTACAATTGTTTTCGATAATAATAAATTATTACAAGAGGTAATAAAAAATACATCTAGAATACGTGATTATCTGAAGGATCAGATTTGATCTTTTAGTTGTATCCTTGCTTCGAACAGTTGTTTTTACTATCGTTTGTACCGTCCTTTTATGGCTTGAAGCGCTTTGGCCATTAGCGGTGCTTTTGTTTTCTTCACAACCGACGATGCTGCAAATAATAATTTTGTTTAAATCAATATGTTCATGATAAAAAAAAAAAATTATTAAAGAATTTCTTAATGCTTACAAGGTTGTCTACTTCGAGCAATGGGTGGTGGTGGTACAGAGATTCTTTCAGAAGAGTTACTACCTGTAGAATTAGAATTACTACTTGTTCCACCGTTACCAGTGATTCCAGTGATAAGCTTTTTCTTAAGATCCGAAACTGAAGTGCTATTATTAGCTGTGCCATACTTGGCCTGTTTACGCAGTACACTTCGCGGCGGTTTTACTATATTATCAACGTAAGCAAGCTTCGCAGATCGTAATGGCTGAGATTTGTCTATTGACTGCTTTATATTTGCCGTTAGAGCTTTTAGTTTGGCTTCTCGTGCATCCAAGCACCGCTGTAAAAAAGATTGTAATATTTTAATAAGTATATACTTCAAATTTAACATGAATTAGATCTGATTTTTTAATACCATATACATCTCTCGCCACGTTTCCATTTCTTCTCTTTTGTGAGTTCTGAAATCTTTGTTGCAATGAAACTGCCAAAGTGGATCGGAATCTTCAATCAAGTACGGATTGTGATGTTCCAACATGAATAATTGGTCAGCAGTAGCTCTTTCAAGAACTGTTTTTATTATAAAATATGGTACACCGCCGGTAAATTCAAGTGCTAAAAAAAAAACATGCATTAAAATTAAATGTGTTTTGATAATATTAGTTTTGTAAAGAATTTTTTTTACCATCAATATTTTCTATCAGTATTCGAATACACATCTCATATAGAGTAGGAACAGAGGTGTTTCCAGTTTTATTTCCTGAATAAACTTTTGTTCTGAAAAAAAAAAATAAACTTATTACATGTTATGTTTATACATAGTTAATTTAATTTATCTGCCTTTTTACCTTTGATTCTTTGCATAAATAACTTGCGACAACATTTGATCCTCATCCTGCCTACGTTGAGCATGATTTACATGAGGTAAAGGTTTATAATAAGGACTAGGTTCTGGCAAAGTTAATGCCAAGTCAACTTCTTCATCTAACCGGTTTAATGGATCTAGCTTAACATTAGATGATAAAAGTGGTGGAGGCTAAAAAAACACAAATTGTTATTTTCGAATAAAGTAGGCATAGATTAACATTTTATTTTTTTTAATTTAATATTTTTATTAATCTTACCTCGGTAGAGTCTGGTAGATTACTTTTTAGTTTGATTGACGATTTGCTACTGATTGATTTGCTTGTACTTGCACTTGAATTTAAACTTGAATTTAAACTTGAATTTAAACTTGGTGTATCTTTGCTAGTTTTTGAAGAACTTTCTTTTTTCTTTTTTGGTGGTGGAATTGTGCACATGCCAAGTGCATCTGCAAAGCTTGTGCCTAAAAATAAAATTTTTAAATTCAAAAAACAATGTAACTAAATAATGAAAGTATTAATTAGGAAAGTAAAAAACCTGAATTGCAATCTATCCCTCCATCAGTTATTTTTGCTTTTTTCTTTTCTTTGTGTTCCTTATGTTCTTTATCTTCTTTATGTTCCTTATGATGTTTACTCTCTTTACGTTCTTTATCCTTCCTTTCTTGTTCTTTGCTTTTACCTCTGTCATCTTTAATTTCTTTTTTACTACTTCTATCCTTCTCGTCTTTATGACTTTTATTAGTTGACTCTTTATTCTTATCTTTACAATGCTTATCTTTATCCCTATCCCTAGAATGGTCCTTACTACTAGAGGAACTATGAGAACTTTTTGACTTGGATGACTCTTTTGAACGATGTTCTTCACTTTTATTTTCTTCTTTCCCTCGTCCATCTAACTTGGAACTTTTCTTATCTTTTTTTGACTTATCCCTGGATTCATGAGATTTTGACTTACTGTAAATAAAATTTAATAATTATCAATTTTTATTTATTTCGGCTAATAATTCCAAATAACATTTTTAATGTAACTTTACCTGTGTTTAGAACTACTGCTGTGCTGTTTGTCCTTAGTTTTTTCTTTTACAGTTTCTTTACAATCTTCTTCATCCTCTACAACTTCCTCTTCTGATCTTTCATCTGAAACATGTTTTTCTTCATCACCATCCTGCTCTTCTTCTTGTTCTTCTTCTTCACTTTCGGATACTCTTTTTTTCTTTTTATCACTTTCTCTGTCACTGGATGAGGACTCATATTTTCTTTTTCTGTCATCTGAATGCTTTTTATCTTTGTGAGAAGAGGAACATTCAGATTTACTTTTGCTTTTTTTCTTATGATCACTAACTTCTAAATTATGAGAATTTTTAGAATTAGAAGAATGAGAGTTGGAAGATTTATCTTTGTGAGAAGATTTAGACTCAGAATCTTTTTTTGACTGCTTGCTTTTATTTGATGACTGATCTAAACTGCTACTTGAATGACGACTAGAAGATGACTTATTAGGTAAAGTTTCAGGTTCGTCACCAGAATTATTATCTTCTTCATTATCTTCTCTGTGTTCGGTTGATGAGCTTGGTGGTACATCAGGTATATCATCTGTATCAACTACTAGAGGTGGAGAGACGGAGATCACAGATCTTAAAACCTTAAAAAAAAAAAAAAAAACACTTTAATATCTAATGTTTAATATATTTTGAATAAAACTAAAGTAAAAGTACCTCTGGTTGATTTCGATTAGTACTATTTTCCCTTTCATTTTCTGGTTCAGAATCACAATCAGGAGATTCATAACATTCTGGAACATCTGGTACACATGCTTCATCTTCATCCTCACTTGTATCAACGTGATTAGCTACCATATTCTTCCATTTGTTTACCAATTGTTTTGCTGCATCTCCTACACCTTCTTCAATCTTACGAAGAGCATTAACAGTTCGACCCACTCCAGTTATTTGTAAATGGTTTACAGTTACTGGTAATTTTCCTAACATTTCAATGCAGTGTAACAACTGAAATAAAAAAATAATAAAATTATAAATTATGAGTTATCACATCCTAAATGTAAACTATTTTAGCTAATAACTGATAGTTACATTTTAACCACCGTATGTTTTTGTTACCTATACTTGTAAAATCTTTTATGTTTCAAAATATCTTCATTATATACACGTCCCTATTTACTTTTTTAAAACACTACATATAGGTTATATCATGGATTGATCATTGAGTAATTTATTAATTTACAGCAAAGATTCATATGCATATAGAAGATTGCCTTATATTATGTAAACATTTTTTTAATAAACAAAGAAAGTACCAAGTAGACACTTTGTTCCAAGTAGACAGTTTGTAATAAAATATTTTGTTAATTTAAAATTATATTAAATGCAATAATAATTTGTCTATACTTTTATAATATAAAAATATTATAATTGAAAACATTATTTACATATCAAGGTGATGAATATAGATATTAATTTTTAGGAACACAAAGGTACTATCTTCCTTTGATAGTGCAGAGATATAAAATTAAATTACTACGAAAAATCTAGTATCTACATCTATACAAAATAAGAAAACAATAACTTTCACTGTTTCAATTTGTTTTTCAAGAGCTTCTAATAAATTAAATAAGGATATTAAAATTACATAAATAAAATTCATATAGATAGATAAATTTTAATGAAAACTAAGATTAATATGTATCAAAATATCTACTTGAAGGTGTACAATATAGTGCTGCTTATTTTTTTCATTTGCAACATATTTAATTATAAAAAACGTAGCTACACAAGCAGAGGGATAAAAAAACAAGCTCGTTAAATTTTTCAAAATCAGAACGCAAAATAAAGAAAACAAATGTCAGAGAAGAGAAAAAAAGGGAAAGCGAAAGCAGTGTACTTAGTAAGGTTATAGAAAAAGGTAAAAAAATGGTACTCACTCTTGGCTTGTTCGGGAGTGAACGGTCGATACTCCTCTGGTAGTGGCGAATCTTATCCTCGGTGGACATAGACATGTTGATGATTTTGCACTAGAGAGCAACAGCAAGTACGATAAGCCACAGCTGTTTTCTCGAGAGGGTGTGTGGGAACGAGAATCCGCGTCCCGCGAGTTGCTCGAGGTACGTGCCCCACGAACCCTTACCTATTGAGCTCCGCTCAATATACGATACTCATCTTCCGCAGACGCCTGGAGTTGCAACTTTTTTAAGACACAACCTTCCACGGAGAAACGACTCGCTGGTTCCGGCCTCCCAAGGAGCTGTTGTCCGATTTTGATCTACACAGAACGACGACCATTCGTGGACTGTGCAAATGTGCAGTGCATGTTCCAGTCAGCCAGACAACGAATGTATAGATGCTTACCCAGATAGCAATACGTACTACTGTACTACGTACCGAGCTCAAACAGCGCACGCGTGCCGGAGTAGTGAACTAAATAGTTCTCAGTCACCGATCGTTACGTGACGTCGTGACCGGCACGTGCTATACATCTGAATTGCATGAGATCCATGAGACCAGTGGCCTGGCAGATTTCACGGGACAATTTCTGTGCATTTCGTATAAGCGCTTAATCCTCGCATATATAGATATACAATCAATGTATTTTCTTAATCCTTATTTTTTAATCCGATAGCGTGAAACGGACCTAACCCTCAGTGACTCTTATTGTTTACGGCTTACTTGAATTGGGTAATCCAATGGCAATTTAGGGTTTGGGTTTGGGATTTGAAATCCATAGATATAGAACGATATACATACATATATACCTAATCAAGATGGGGCGACCTAGCCGCAGGATTTAACACTGGCTTATATGGAGCAAATAACTTTATTTGTAAAATACTATTTAGTGATCAATTACTTTTTCCTATAAATTAAACGTATGTCTATTGAGATCTTAATAATAATTATTTTGACTGTAGTTTTATCGATAAAAATATATTCATTTTAGCTACAAAGCGACAGTGAAAATATTGTAGCTCAATTTCAAATGAAATTGAAAAAAAATGAGCTCCCTAGCGCATATGAGCTTCGTACGAAAATTTAAAAATAAATATAAATGGAATAACTAATGGGCCTCCACTTTATGAAATATATCTTCTATTCTTAATTGCTTATAAAAAGAAAACGTTTTGAACTCAGAACGTTTGAACTAAAGGTTTTAAATTGTAAAAAAAAAATATATTCTGAGAACGAATATACAAGTTGCTATGAAGGCACGAAGCGAACTGGTTGTCTTCCTGGAATCTGGCCTGCCTGGCGGTCGGATCCCTTGGCCTACCTGGCGGCCGGGTCCCTTGGCCTGCCTGGCGGCCGGGTCCCTTGGGTCGTTTATGGCCTCGCTCCAAAGGGTGCTGAACACCGCTAATGTCTTTATTGCGTCTAAACGGGTCGGCTTTTCACTAATCATCACATTAACCTACCTACAGTATATAAATAAAGCTCTTGTTTTGTCACCAAGGATGACACTGAAGATAATTATTTCTTAGATTTTATAAAAATTAATCAGCTGCTAAAATAAAATTGTAATTTGGAAAGAATTGAAAGTATTACAAACTTGCTTGCCCACAAGAAACATTCAAACATATGTATGTAAAATTCGCTTTTTTAAAGAATGAATTATTAAAAGCCCTGTACTTAAATTATAAAGTTATGGATGTTATAATCAAAAATGGGATTCCAGAAAGTTGATTTATTGACTTTTAGGACAACAAATGTTAGTTAAGAAGGAAATTACGGACCGAATGTGCAGTATATCTATATATAAAACTAGATATAGATATACTG